>CM076578.1:564287339-564445255 GCA_034641835.2 Pinus albicaulis | reverse complement strand
GTTACAGAGTCCTCCATCTTAAGATTTAGATTATTGAAATGAATTCTGATAGACAGAGTCTGTAAGCGGGCCAGGAGGAGCTAGGTAAAGTTCGAATTTCTGGATTCCATTGAAAATAGCTAGGGTTTCCTTTTCTGCTGTAAAATAACCCTTTTGGTGAGGCAGAAACTCTCCAGATGCGTAGGCACAAAGTTCTTCTTCTCCATTTTCCAATTTTTCGAACAGAACTGCTGCCCAGTAAGAATCAGATGCATCTGTTTGTAAAATGAGTGGTCCTTCTCGAGGTGGTTTTAATTGAGGTAGCTTCTGACATTCTTTCTTAAGCAGTCTGACTGCTTCTGTGGCTTCTGGCGACCAACCTGCATGCAAGTGTTGTCTAATAGGAGTTGTCTTCTGTGATAATCTTGGAATGTATTTGTGAATATAATTGAGTATTCCAAGAAATTTTTGGATCATTTTAGTATCTTTCAGCTGATCAGGAAATTCTGCTAACTTTGTCAAAACATGTGGTTGCATTTGTATTTTCCCGTCAACTATATTAATTCTTAGAAAATCAACACTGCTTTGAAATAATACCATCTTTTTCTCCGAGAGAACTATACCATGATATTGTACCTCTTTTAAAAAGATTCTGAGGTGAGTAAGATGGTCTTCAAGGTTGTCACTGAAAATTAGAATATCATCGATATAAACACATATGAAGTCATATTTCCCAAATATATAATCCATTCTTTTCTGAAAGAAGGCTGGGGCATTTTTAAGGCCAAAGGGAACTACTTTCCACTGATAAAATCCAGCAGGGCATGTAAAAGCTGTTTTATGCCTATCTTCTTCTTTAATTTGGATTTGATAGTATCCGGACTTCATATCAAACTTACTGAATATTCTGCTGTTCTAAATTTTCTGCATTATTGTTTCTTGTCTAGGCAGAGGATAATTAAAAATTTTGGTTATAGCATTCAACGGCTTATAGTTTATAACCATCCTTGCTTTTCCTCTAATGATCTCAGAATGGTTTCTGACTAAAAAGGCAGAACATGAGTAATGAGATTCACTAGGTTCAATTAATTCTAACTGCAGAAGTTCATCAATCTGTTTCTTAATTTCTTTTTCATCAGAAGGAGTGCAAGGGATTAATTTTCCTTTTACCCCATTGTCGTGGAGTGTAATTATCTCTTGTTGAGGACTTTCCACTGACCAAAACTTCTGAGGATTTTCAGAACAGTTCTTCAGTAATTCTTCATAGATTTCTTTTTGTTCTTCTGACCAATCTTCCATGTTAATATTTGCTTTCTGCTTGCTTTGACTGGCCTTTTCTTCATATTTCTGCAAAACTTCAATCCAGTCATTTGAATCTTTGATCGGTCTTTTGGATCCTGCTTTCTTCTGGCTAATCTGTCGTTGAGGTTCAGAATTGGCTAAGGTCAGCCTTGGGACAGATATAGCTTTCTTTTTGACATTTATGATGAGCTTATCTTCACTTATAGTAACTGGAAAGACTGAAGACAAAAATGGCATACCTAAGGAAAGGCTGCAGGAAGTATCATTATACTGAACTGCTGAGATTTTAACAATTTCCCCCCCAACTTTTAAAGAGACATTATCTACATAGTGGGTGAGAGAAACAGATCCGCCAACAGTTTCTGAAACCAAAATATGGTTTAAAGGCTTCCACAGACCTTTAAATAGAGATGGACGTGCCAAATTATTAGATCCTCCAGTATCTATAAATGCATGGACTTCTATCCATTCACTACGGACTTGGACTTGAACTGGAATATATAAAAGATTATTGGTTTTGACAATCTTTTTAAGAAAGGATGATTCTTCTTGAGAAATAGATGGTGGTAAAGAAGTGGGAGACACTTTCTTTGGATATGGACACAGAGTATTAAGAGATGGAGCAGAAGTAGATACAGATGGTGTAGGTGGTACTTTAACATAATCATCAGAATATACAGAGACATTTTCAACCTTTTCTTCATATTCTTCTTCTTCTTCTTCATAGTCATCTTCTGTTTCAGAAGTTAGCTCTTCATCACAATACAGATAGTCATCAGAATAATAACAACGATTCATCTTTTGAGAAGATTGATTATTATCTTCTTCTTCTGAAGAGACATCTGTAAGAATATATACTTCTGAAATATCATCATCAGATTCTACCATAGACCATGAATCAACAAATTCCTCAATATCTACGCATGCTTTCAACTTGTTTGAGGAGTTCTTCGGACACTTTCTTGCAAAATGACCTTCTTGCTTACAGATAAAGCAACAATTATTCTTTGGTTTTCCTTGATTTCTCTTCTTGAGATATCTGTATTTTCTAAAAGGTCTTCTAGGCTGAGCTACTCTTTTCGTTTTGAATTTACCATATCTTTTAGATCTCTTCTTTCTGAAAGGCGTCCATGGAAGAACAGATCTACAAACTTCTAAACCAGGGGTAAATTCAGAGGCTTTCTTCTGCCAGCATAGATATTTGATTTTCTCAGAACATCTGAATAACAAATCAATCCAGTAGATATGATCTACAGTTTTATTTTGATTTTCCAAGTCTTTCAAAATCATATCACCTAGATTTCCAGGAAGCTTTGATAAAAATGAAATTTTTTGTACTGAATCATTTGCCAAATTTGCTTTGAATACTTTAGCCATATATTCATCACCAAACTCTTTAAAATAATTTGCTTCTTTTAATTCCATTCTGGCTAGATCAGTGATTATCTGTTTTTTCTCATCTGTTGGTTCAGGAACAAACTGAGTTTTCATTATCAATTCTAATGTGGTTAGACCAGCATTGCAAACATTCATTCTTTCTTCTGCTGATGTTGCCATCCACCAGTCATATACTATTCCTGCCATTCTTTTTTCAGCCAGATAAAAAATAGATTCATTATTCAATTTGGTGGTGATTTGCATTTGATACAGGGCACCTATCCAAATTCTGATTGATTCAGCGGGATTTTTTGACTTTTCTAAGTCAAGAACATAACCAGCAGTACTGGTTGCAAATAAATCTTCTTCAATTCTAGGATATTTTGCTTGATCTCTAAAAGTATGAGCTTTTTGTAATGAGGGCAAGATAAATGATGGAAAATTTTTAGCGGCATCCTCTAAAGTTGCTAATTCACTTTTAGGCTTATGTATTAGTGGAGAGGATTCAAAAGTTTTTTCAAAAACTTTCTCTTTACCCTTTGAGATCTTTTTCTTTGATGCTTCTGGTAGAGTACTTGACTCTGCATCAACTTCTTCTTCATATTCTTCAAATTCCCAGGGAGTTGGTTGTTCCATTGACATAGAAAAATGAGGTGTTCTTTGTTCTCTTTTTCTTCTTTCTTTTTCTTTCTTTCTCCTAGCTTTTTCTTCTTTCCTTTTCTTATCAGCTTCTTGTTCTTCTTGTAGCAATCTGAGATTGGCTAGGATTTGTTCTGATTGGACTCCTGAATCATCTAGGACATCCTTAGCATGAGAACACCAGGTTGTTAGGTAATTTCCTAACTGATAGACTTCATCTAAATCTTTTGAATTATTTACACTATGTTCTATTAATGGAGCACAATCAGCTCGGGTAGTAGGCTGTCTAGACATAGAGGAAGTAGTACAAAATCTTGTCTTTGGTGGCCATTTTCCTCCTTTTACAAATCTGTGATTTGCATATGTCCATTCTTCTTGAGGGCTAGCTGATATGTGAGACACACGATGCATTTTTTGTACAGGCAAAAAAGGTTTATGTTCAGGTATATACAATTCTTTTGAATCTTTATTAGATTCATCTGGAAAGACTTCATCTATTGGTTGAAGACTTGCAGAGGATTCACCTGGATATTGGATAGGATAAACATGTCGGTTGGGCTTGACAACTGGTCTTTCAAATTTTGGTCTATTGGGTATCAACTTGACTTGACCATCAGAGATTTCAACTCTTTTAAATTTATAGGAACGCCATCATATGAATTAGAAAAATCTATGGCCAACACCCTCACCTCTCTAGTCGGAAAAACTGGCTCATTAATCAAAGACATCAATCATTATGTTGAATTCATTAAAAAATAAAAGCTAGATCTAGGTGACGAACTTGTAAGTTTTGATGTTGTCCAAATCCTTACTAAAATACCTCTAGATGAAGCCATCAAAGTAGTGAGAGAGGTCGCAGATCCTCAGACCGCAAAGCTCAGTGAAATATGTCTCCACTCCACGTTGTCTCCTATATTGGCCAAACTCTTCATGGATAAATTTGAAAGGAAAGCACTTGCTACTTAAGCTTTGAAACCTAAATTTTGGATCAGGTTTATGGATGACACCAATGTCGACTAGCTACATGGTGATGAAGAGTTAAGAATCTTCCTAGAACACCTTAATAGCACATCCAAATATATCCAGTTTAGAATGGAAGGTAAGGAAAACAAATGCATCCCATTCCTTGACATTCTCCTCACAAGAAATAAAGATGGATCTATTGGAAACAAAGTGTTCAGAAAGAAAGCACACACTAACAATTAGATTCATGTTGATTCCCACCACATCCCTGCTCAAAGTATGGGGTTCTTATGAATATTTTCATGCATGCTTTCAGAATATTAGACGATAGTCATGTTGAAGAAGAAATTTATTATTTAAGAAAGGAGTTAATAAAATTGGGATATAAAAATAAAGACACCATCAAAGAAATTCAAGGAGTCAGATCCAAAAATAAAATAATTTCACTAGATAATTCCCCCACAGAAAAAGCATATCTCTCATATATTCAAGGAGTCATTTACAATATGGCCAAGGTTCTCACTAAGAAGTACATTAGAACATCTTTCAAGCCTCTAATGACCATCAGAGAAAGGATGAAATTTGTCAAAAACAACCTCGATCACCTCCAGGAAAAAGGTGTTTACAAAATTATTTGCTCTTGTGGAGAGTGCTATATTGGAGAAGCAGGTAGGACATTCAAAACTAGGCTTAAAGAGCATGACGTTGACATCAGAAATGGAAGAATCAGAACCTGGGCTTTGGAAAAACACTCCAATAAGACTTTTCACCACATCTATCTAGAATATGTTGTGGTCATTGCCAATGGAAAACATTATCTCAAACATAAAGTTTGTGAAGCCCTGGAAATCATCAAACAACCTCAAAACCTCAATAAGGATGGGGGTTTATAGGTTAGCAGGAATTGAATCCTCGTATTTCCCCACTATATGGAATAAGTTTCTCCCTCAACCTGTTTGTCTCGATTTTCTCTCCCCTTTCATATTCCTCATTCCATCTCTTTATCATAGTTACCTGTCATATCCCTTGCTATGTGCATAATGGTCCCCCCCCCCCCCTCCTATATTTCACATGAATTTCCTACATTTCCCCGATTTTCCATCTCCCTTGCACTTCATCCCTTTCGCAACCCTTTAAAAATTATCTTATAATAATAATCCTCTAAAATCATATCTTAATCAACCTAACTATTTTTAATAATTAATGAATTGAAGCTCTCATACTAATTTAATTATCCCTTCATAATAAATTTTATAAATTTACGTATTTTATTATTATTAAACAATCAATATTATCAGTAATACGTCGATTTATTACTATCTAATATTGTAATTAATAATAATAATATTTCTCTAATAATTATACCTTTAAAAATTTCAATATCAATTCATATTCCACTTTATTATTGTTAATATTACTTTTATATTATTATAGGTAATTATAAATATTGCTAATAATATTTTAATTAATATTAATAATAAGTAAATTTAAATAAATATTATTAATTAAAACTAATAACATTAAAATTAAATATTATTAGTATTTAAATATATAATATCTTTTAAAATAACATAAAACTGAGATGTAATGAAATCATTTATATTAAAAAATTAAATAAAAATTATTACATATATATTTACGTCGTAAGGCGTCTTTATTTGAAAACAACTTTCCTAAGTGACACTCTACACCATTTGTGACCTTTCGATGTCGTGTTAGACGATTGAAACATTATCCACCGTTCGATGCGAATTTTTGTTAGTTAGGTTAAGTTTTGGTTAGTTAAGATTTTAGCGGCCATATCGCTCTCTCGACCCTGGCTGCAATGAAGAAATCGTCCCTCTCTCAACCTTGGCAACGATGAAGAAACCGACCCTACGAAGAATAGACCTTGTTATAGAGCCCAGTTATAAGGAATCGTGCCTTGCAATAAATGGCATCCATAGTTCGCCTATACTAGAATTTATCTCTAGAATTACCTATTGGAGTGACCTCCTACATTTTATAATTTTTTTTACTGTTATTTCTGTTACTGGATAAGGTTTTAGGTGACAAATGGTGAAAATTTTCATAACCCTTTCAATGTAGATTGAAATTAAGCTCTTTTTTTTTTGGTTTCTGATGCAGGAATACTTGTTCAATTGATGAACATAGATCCTGCTGTAATGCAACATGCTTCTTCCCCTAAAAATCTCAATATCCTATATACAGGGCCGTGAATGGCCCAATTTTTGCGTGGTATGTTATTCAATTTGAATTCTTCCTAGTCCTGTGCTTAACAGTTAATAGTTTAATTTGTGGCATTACATACCATTAGCCCTAAAACTAATTCTTCGCTATGCCTCTAATTTGGTGTTTTTTCTAGTGTGGATTGACATTTACAATCAAAGATTAAGATAGGATTTGAGCTGTATATGTGTTTGCACGCTTTGTGAACTTTCTATATTGCCCAATAACAGACAATAAAATAGAAAGTAGGCAACAATCATTGACTGTTCTGGGCCATCCCTGTTCTAGAAAAAATAGATTATTTAGTGTTGGAGATGCTCCTAATATCAACCCTTCTATTATGGAAAATACCATAAAATCTTTGGCCCTGGCTGCAGCGAATGGCGTAAGACTGACTCCTAGGAAAATATGGCCTCTAAAACCCCCCATAAACTCTGGGTCTAATATTTTTTCAGAGGATTAGTTTTTATTGTTGTTGTTTTAAATAGACAATCTTTACTTTTACGTTTGGAGTTGGGTTAGTCTCCTAGGCCATATCCCTTTTGACATAATGTGCTAAGAATCGAGATTTGTTTATCAGTAGCGATAAACCCAAAAGTAAGTCGAGGGAAAACGAACTCCCTTTTCTGGTTACAGATATGATAAGAAGCTGGGAGAAATTTCAGTCAGGCATCATCAGAATCTCACCATTGACTACCATTATGTGGAGCGATGGAACTTATAGTTATTCCTTATCATTAATTCCAGCTATAATCATCGCAGGCTGCATTCATATTTCTATGTGAACTAATATTGGGTCTGCTCAATTCATTGAAGGATGTATTCTTGCAGCATCAAGTCATTGATAAGAATCTCTTCTCTACATATTCGAGGATGAATTTGATAGGTAAGCCCCTCTTTCTTGTAAGTAAATTGTATATATATATTATGATTTTCATATTTAGTTATATTTTTGTGTTGAAAAAAATAATAACAATATGAAATATGAGAGTTCTATGGAAGTAACAAAATGAGGATTTCAAAATGCATATATAATGCCAAATCATACATTTGGTGGATTGGCTCTATGCGTGGCATAAATTTCCTATGTTTCTGGGACTGGCCTACCTGGAGATAAGGTGGACTCTGCACCAGCGTTATAATCTTCTTAACATGGGAACCGCACCAGTGGGTGTAAGATATAATCCAATCGATTTTCCATACAGAATAGCTGAGGGATCTTATAATGATCCATTCAATCTAGAAACAGGAAGTGAAGACACATTTTTTGGAAGAAACATGATTCCTTCTCCTTAGAAGGACGAGGTAATATTGGATATATCATAATACTGAATATAAAAGAGAGCCCAAAATTCCAAAATACTATTTTTTAACTCTGCAGTTAAGTTCAACTCTGAACGATGTAATATTGAAACGTTTTTTTTATAAGGTTGCACTTTAAATTTAGATTTATAATTATTGATTAAAATTGTATTGTAAGAAGGTGCTAAAGCCAGATCCCATGGTAGTTGCTACCAAACTGCTTTCTCAGAGGAAAATGGTTGATACGGGCACACAATTTAACATGCTTGCTGCCTCTTGGATTCAGTTCATGATTTATGATTGGATCGATCATGTGGAAGACACCGAACAGGTATCAAATTCAATTATAACTAGTTTTCAATTATTTATTGAGCCCATCTAGTATAGCTTGTTGCGCTCATTATGTGGAGCGATGGCTTACAATTTTTTCAATCCAGAGTGGATCTATCTCTTAATTGGAATACAATTTATATTTCAAACATTCTCACTATTATGACTATGAATAATTTCGAAAAAAATATTTGCATCAAATTGTTAGTTTATTTTTAAAATATTCAATAACCAGAAACTTATTTAACTACCTCTTGTAGTAAATTTGCAACTCCTTTTCTTTTAGGACATTTAAATCCCATCGTCTCGAAGAAACCCAGGACGAATTCTCTGGGTCCCTCATACATGATATAACCTTCTGATAGCAAAATTAGGTCATCGAAAAGTTGAAAATTTTCAGGGGAAGGTTGCATTCTACCATCAACGCATAAGTAGTTATGTTTGGACATGGAATCCCTTTTGTAGTCTAAATATGTTCTAAGATGTGGCTGCACTATAAGTATTTTCAATCTAATAGGGTTTTTAAGTATTTTCTGAACAAATATGAAAGCAAAAGATATCATTTAACACCAACTTACAAAATATACAGATTCAGTTTAGCCGTGGACCAGTACTGTGCTTATTTTTGCACTTGGTTTCGTTAAATAGCTGGTGTAAGGATATGGTTGTGACAAGCTCAGAGGTTGATATTTGCACAAAGAGAAGTGAGGCACTCTTCAACCTGAAGTGGAGGGAATCCCTGTTTATAGGTGTTTAAGGTATTTGAGTGTGTATATATGTAGTAAGAAAAGCTTAGGTTCTTCTGTACTCGTGCTTGAGTGTGTAATATTTATACATTAAAATGAAAGAAAATAAAGAAGGTGAATAATTTTTCAATTACTTGATTGTCAAAAAATTACAAATAAGTATAGATTCTAACTTTGAATTTAATTATAAACTCACATATGACCATTTTAGCCTTGAATCTATCCAAAGAAAACCTTAGTATTGATTAAATAGCATATGTAATTGTAAGATGATCGAGGTTAATATTTTTGTTTTTTTTGGGCTTCTTCATGCTTTAACAACTTTGAGGTTGATTGAGGTTTATATTTTATTTTTTGGGGGCTTCTTCGTGCTTTAATAACTTTGAGGTTAACATGATGCTAGTATGATACTTTGTATTTTTTTTATAACTCTTTGTCCATAATAAATCTACTATTAACTTTATGTCCGTAATAGATCTGTGAAATGAATTTGTGCTAGTTACAACCCCAAGACCATTTTAATCCTGTGCAACCTTCAATTTCTTTGAACACTTGATTATTTAATCACAGTTAAACTTTGTAATCCCATTTTCTTAAAACTTGGGAATAATAAATTTAATGGCATTTAAAATCTGAAATTATAAAGGATTTGTGATGACTTTGTTTCATTTCCTATTTAATAACCATCACCACACCCAAAAATTGAACACAAACACCTTTTTCAACCTAAAGTAAACCCTATCAACTAAGTCATATTAAACTTATATATATATATATATATATATATATATATATATATATATATATATATATATATATATATATATATATATATATATATATATATATAATACCCGACTTGGTGCTGAGATTTTTAAATAGTTACACTCTTGACAAATCCCAAATCCCTATCTTTTAATCAAGACTTTGTTGGAATGAAGTACCAAGACATGAAGAGAAATTTTTTTGCAAAATCTTACTGGAACTCCCCCTACTGGAGCTTTTTACAAACAGTTACATAGTTACATCATTGACAGATCCCTAATCCCCACCTTTCAATCAAGGCTTTATTCCCAAATCCCCACCTTTCAATCAAGGCCTTATTGGAATGAGGAACCCAAACTTTGAGGACAAAAGCTTAAAACCTCCCCTCCCAGGGCTTAGAATGGCCAGACAAAATTTGCACAAATAAAAGTGAGGCACTCTCCAACTTTCTTGCCTTTACTAAAATTGACCAAGATCAAAATCACTACAGATATTTTTCTTAGCAACTATTGGATCTCTTTAAAAATCTTACAATGTTTCCTTTGCAACATCCAATAATGATGCAATTGCTAGTCTTAAAATAAATAAATAAAATTAAATATTATTTTAAATAATTAAAAAACTTTAAACATAGTGGACATTCCAAACTTTCTATCTTAAACTCTAGTAACATTTCTTTCTTTCATGAAAAATTGTGTTATTACAGGTTTCAAATAAAAGAATTTTTTTACTTCTATTTTATTTATTGTTTGAAGAATGGGACCAATTATCTTGTAGGAAAAAAGAACAATTTGGTTGTAGAACTATTTTATTGTATCTATGGAATGACGTCCAAGAGATGTAAATTTGAATATTCCTATTCAATTCCATCTATATAGAATGATGATGACTAAATCGTCCAATTGAATTCCATCCATACTATTATTAAACCAATGTTTTCTCAGTACTATTTTATCTAGAATACCCTTCCCAATTGAAATGCGATCATAATTTTGGAATTTAATCTTTTATTCTACAACAAATATACATGAATTTGTACATTCCAACGTTAACATGACTGAATAATTTAATCTTTGGTTCTACTACAAGTATACACGATTTTTTACATTCCAAAGTTAACAGGACTCAATACGTCTCGCTATCAAGAGAAAATGCGGCAGGATTTATTTGGTTGAATTTGATTAACAGAATAAAATTTCCGTGACGATATCTATTCAGCATCAAGTTTTCAAAAAATATTGAAATAAAATTAATAAAAAAGACATCATACCCAATAGCATTCTTGCGGACAGATTCACCAATATTTCTTCAAAAACTGGTTAGTATCCTATCATTGCAATCCCCATTTCGATTGAACAATATGGATGTCACTGTCGTCATAGAAAATATTTAAAGAAATCTATTATGATATCATAGCAATTTTTGGTTAGACCGAGCCATATAGACACTAGGCACTACCCTTGTCGCAAGCAAACCCATGTACATATGTGAGTACACTTTGATCACTTATCGAGATTATGCCCCAAAGACTTCAACCGAGTGTATCATCAGTAAATTAGATGGATCATCAGCAAGTTAACAAGTCATGTTCAAGCCATGCATTAATGACTCAAGTTAGGAGTGTAAAGGAATTTGGAGAAGGAAACAGTCCATGGAGAATGAAGAACTAAGAAAAATATCTAAGAATAAAGTTTTTATAGGTTCAAAATGTTTGTTCGACTATAAATTTAGTTAATTTTAGTATAGACAAGTATGACGGTAGACTATATAAGCATGAACCTAGAGTGATAGCAAAGGGTTATTCACTAAAAGAAGAAATAGCTTAGGATCACAATTTTGAACCTATACTTAAATTAAACACCATTAGATCGATCAATGATTGCATTGGCTACTAAGTATAACAGGAAGCTATATTAGTTAGATGCTAAGTCAAACTTTTTAAATGAGGAATTAGAATAAGAATTTTATCTTAGAAGGGTTAGTAAAGAATGGTCAAGAAAACTTTATTTATCGATTTATTTTTTCTTAACTGGAGGAACTAATATCTAGGGAGATTTGTTTATTTGTTCCTTAATGAAAGGAATCAACATTTAGGGAGCGGTCAAGAACACCTTATTTATCGATTTATTTTTTTCTTAACTGGAGGAATCAACATCTAGAAAGGTTTGTTTATTTATTTCTTAACTAAAGGAACAAACATCTAGGGAGTTATTGTACTGACATGACACAGGGTTGATTAAAAAACTACTACTATAACCCATAGTTAGAGGTCACAAATGTGGGACACTGATTGAGTTCTCAACAACTGGTCATTGTGCAAGGAGTGCCTTGAATGTGTACTGATTTACTCACTATTCTATGCCCTCTGTGTAGGCCAAGAAAACATTTATTGTGGGATAAATAAAGCATTATATAGATTAAAACATGCACTAAGGTCTTGGCATGTATAAGTTGAAACTTTATTGTTTAAAAAAATAAAAGTGATATATATATATATATATATATATATATATATATATATATATCAAGAATGATTGAAATGGCCATATTTTCTTGACTCCTTCATACCTTAATGATGTAATCATATCAAAAAGTGTTATTGAGTTGAATGAGAAAATCAAAAGACATATTTCATAGGAATTTGAGATTTAGGACCTTAGTCAATTACATTATTGTTTCAGAATTGAGGTATAGAGGGACCATTGTAAGAATTTTCTTGAACACAGTCAATATACAAACCAGCTAATATAGATATTTAATATGAGTGGATGTAAAATAGTGTCTACTCCATGGGAACAAAATTTTAAGCTCAACAAATGAAGAAAAACAAGTAAATCATACTTTCTATTGATAGTTGGTGGGAAACATGAATTATTTAACTACAACTAGGTCATTTATTGCAAACCCAGTCTTTATACTTAGTCAATTAATGGAGAAACCAAAAAATAGTAATTGGAGAGTATTAAAGAGAAAAATGTAATAATTGAAAGTGAAAATATATTTTGGTATTAAATATACTAATTATTTGAATGTTAAGTTGAAAAGTCATTGAGATTCTAATTAGGCAAGAGATCTAGATGACAAAAAGCACACCACTAAATATGCATTCAATATAGGGCTTGGAATTGTGTCACGGAGCATTCAAAAGTAAATAAATGTTTCTTTTTCTTGCTTTGAAGTTGAGTAAAAAACAATATATTGTGCCACTTGTGAGGAAATTTGGGTAAGGTGTATTCATGTTGAAGAAAAGAAAAGTGTATCAATAACCATCAAACGTCGTAACCAAATCTATATCGAGTTGGCATACAACCCATTTAGCATTATATGACAAAGCATATTAAAACCCATCACCATTTTGGAAGAGAAAAGATACAATCAAATAAAATTGAATTGATATAGTTTAATTCAAATAATAGTGTGCAAGAGATATTTACAAGTCGTTGGGAAAGGATAAATTTGAGATATGTAGAGACAAGTATTTTAGAAAAAAAAAATTTCCATTAAATAGGATTGATAGAATTAATGAGTAATGTTAGTGTTACAATCCATTCTTATAAAGAGCTATACATTGCATCTTTTTATTGTCTAGAGAGCTAGTGTGAGTTGTAAACTCATGTAGAAATTTTCATCCTCCTAATTGCAATAGTTATTAGCTGCATCTCTCCCATTGCCATATATAAATAATAGTCTTATGTATTTGATGCAAAATAAATCTTGTAAAAAATTTTTAATTTACATTTTTCTTACATTTTTCTTAGATTATTTCAACAATTATTTAGATAGAGAATGACTCTTCTTAACCAAAGGCCACTAGAAAACATTATCTAAAATCCAATCACACAATCATTTACACAAATCATATGCATACTTCCCATCAAAAATTAACACATAAAATCATTTGCACAAATCTAAATAAAACAATATTATTAATAAATTTTTGCAACTCAACTCAAAATCTACCCAATCCACTATGAATGCAAAAGAGAAGAACAGTTCGAAAATCTACACAATCTACTATGAATGCAAAAGAGAAGAACAGTTCGAAAATCTACACAATATACTATGAATGCAAAAGAGAAACAGATGGAATTCGAAAAAACCAATCCCAAACCTTTTACATTGAGGAATTTTGACTTTAACATAAAATTAGCAAATTTAAAAATTAAAAAAAATAACGCAAAAATAAACTTCTATCCAACTGGTATAGTCTCCATCTCCATCGTTTTTTAAGTAGGGTAGGTTAATTAAAACACAACGAATTTATAAATTAGTAAATACTATATGGGCATATTATTTTGTATGAGGATACATCATAAGCTTTAAATAGGATTTTTGTTTGTCACGAGGGTAAAATTTTATATATATATATATATATATATATATAACAAAGTTTACTCGTTAATCTATTTTATTTTATTTTAATTTTATATATATATATAGGTGTAAATAATTATCATATATGTTTTTATATATGATAAAGCTTATGCAAGAATTTGTCCTTGAGGGAATTCATAAATAAAGCAATAAGAGTACTTGCTTGCTTTTCTCGCTTAGTTGCTTTCCTCTACAGAATACTTTCTTTCTAATAAATAATACTTTATAAAGATTGGAGTATATAGGTGTAAAGTGGTTATAGGAAATATCAATATCGATTAGTTATGTTTGGTGATTAATTGTTTTATCAAATTTTTCGATACAAGAAAATAAAATTACAATTTCGAATATTTATAAATATAAAAGAATATATTTTTTAATTTCTTTTAATATTATTATAATTTATCATATATAAATTGACTAATAACTTTGTAATCAATATGGTTATTACTTTTTGTATTTCAATAATTGCAAATAATACAACAAAATTATATGAGTGTTTATATAGTTGTTGTTGTATTTTATATTGTATATGTATGTTTGTTAGACTTGGCTATTGTACAATGCTTTCTAGTTAAGCAAATTTGATTTGTATTTCTCAAAAAATTCATTTTGTTAAATGTAAAGTTTATTAGTTTTTGTTAAGCTTTGGGTTGATATAAAAATTTCAAATTCTATCGGATTTAGTTGTAGATTTTACCATAGAGAGTAGTTGGATGTAAATCCAATATGTAGTATTAAATATATTATTATTTTTTAATCAAATTTATTATAGGGAGTAGGCTAATGTAAATCCAATTTGTGGCATTAAATATATTATTACTTTGTTGATTAGGGAGAGATATACACACCAATTGTAAAGATATATGAATGGAGATAAAAGAAATTTCAAATTAATCACATCATTAGGATTAGGTCCTAATGATGTGATTAATCCGAAATTTCTTTTATCTACATCATGGATCACAAAAGTCTTCGATATAACATATAGGAATGGTTTGAACAATCTGAAGACTTATGATTAATTTGAACAAACTCATGTTGATTTTTGGTTTTATGTTAAAATCTGGACACTTTATGCAAATTTCAAACAAAAACAAGATATAACGATGTGATAAGTTATAGTGTCTCTTACTAGGAATTCCTTCTTAATAATTCTTAATCTAGATGCATTCATGATTTTTAGTAATGGTATTAACTTTATGGATCATACATGTGGCTATAGCTTTCTTTTTTTGTTTTCCGTTTTATGGATGGTTTTTGAAGGAGGCGATGTTGATCACAAACATGTTGAGAGTTTTAAATGTTTGAAATGTTTTCATTCATAGCCTCATCTACTTGAATATAAACTTATATGTATCCAGAATTGCATATTTATTCACAAAGTAAAGTTGACATATATTTTTATCTTCTCTCTTAGTGATTTGAGATGGAAGTATTTGTTACGCTATGCAAAGTATCCAAACATATATAATAATGTGTGAAAAAGGTTCTCCTTAAATTGATGGTTAAACAATTAGTTCTGGCTTTGTTTAACAGATTTTTGTGAGAGGATTTATTAAGTACTTTAACTGTTTATCATTGTATAGCATAAAAGAACAGAAAATAAACTTCAACAAAGCACAATAATTAGCTATTTTTTGAGCATTTCACCCCTCTTGGGCTACATCTGAAGGTCCAAGCTCCCAAATGACATGTCCCTCTTGTATTAATTTTCTCAAAATGAAAGTACAAGTGAAAATAAGCCTTAATAGGAAAATCTCTCTGTAAAATCAGCTTCAGAAGATATGAAGTAGCCAGATAGGACTATTCATTTACATAAAACTGATAAAGGATGCCCAATACATTGCCTTCTCCATGATGGCCCTAATAGCTCCTTGATCTTCCCCAAAGCTAAAACTATTGAAGATCATCTCTGTTCGACTTGAAACCTATTCCAAACTTCTAATAATGTCGAAGAGACCCAAAATTGACTATTTTTTCACTCAATTTAGTTGAGTAATGATGAAGTTATGGCTTCTCCAAGAAAATTGCCCAATGTCCCCCAAAAACCCCACTAAAAGTGGAGGAACTGCTAGTTAAAGACGACAAAATAGAAAAACTCCGAAAATGTCAGATGCGCTCCTCCAGATTGGCGAAAATGTTTTATGGCATATTAAATGTTGGGTGGGGTGGTCACATGACTCCCTACCGAAACCGTTGGCACCAACCGTTACATGAAACTGTCATATTAAATGTCATTGTGGCGCTGGCCACATATCACGGTCTTCTTAACCGTTTTTCAACCACCGCCGTTAGGCCTTTAGGGCCAGGGTTTAGGCGGCATGGTCACGCCCTCGGGGCTAGCCCTGAGGGGCAAGCCCTTTCATTTTCTTCCATAAAATATTTTAAATAAGAAATAGAAAATGTGATCTTTAAAAATTAAGAACCACTTGACAGGCGGGCTGGCTATGCCTGTGCACTTGCGGGAAAAATGACCGAGTTCGAATCCTATAGAGTCCCAAATATTTTTCAAACCAAAATTTCCACCAGCCTGGGGCCACATGGCATCCTTTGATTGGCCCAGAAAACCAAAAGTCAAATCCATAGCTAATCGAATTCTGACACTTGTCCATAAATGATTCACTCAGATGGAATATTCTAGGGAATATTCTAAGGAATATTCCCAGGAATATTTCGAGGAATATTCGCAGGAATATTTTGAGGAATATTCCTAGGAATATTCATTTTTTAATTTTTCCAAGATAAAGAAGTCAAACTTGGTCAATTGAATTTTGGAGTTTACTAGACAATTTCAAACCTAAATAACTTTTGCATACAGCCTCGGTTTTGAGAATCGTTTGTAGCACCAGAATCATAGAAACAAGACCTTTCCGTTCATTTAGATTGCAACCATTTTTGAACACTTTCATTTTTGAGCATTTTTCATAACTTGGACATGATCTCATGATCACACCTCCCCACTAGGAAGATTTTGGACCCAAAAATCTCTCTGTACTATTGAAAATTATCTATATAGTAAATGAGAGTACAACACCCTCTTCTCTTCAGCCTCAAAAAACTTTCCTTGCATGTCTAGTGACTTTGAACCACAACTAGAAAGCAATTCACACTTCCCTTCCTCGATGCGCTTGTTCTCCAATCAAGAACTATCTTTCTTGCACTCACTCAGAAAATTTCTAGCGAGAAATTTGTAGAAGGAAACTGAACATTGCTGCCTTGATCAATGATCCAAGGTGGCTAAAACAAACGAGAGATTACAACATAAAATACATGCATACAACCAAAATTTGCTTATGTACAAAATCAGTACGTCTTACTGTGCTAAGAAGTCCATCCACTTGTTACAAAGCCACTTCCATGGTGACTTTTGTTGCTACCACTCTTCTTCATGTGAAACTTCCATTTTCACATCAATAATGGAATCCTTGGTTCCACCTTCACCAATCTTTCTGTCCTCTTTTTGCATGTGCTTGGGACGACTAGTTGGATGCAAAGTCCAATAATGGGAGACAACATGTCCCCTCTTTTGGCAATATGTGCAAGTCTTATGCACCTTATTTGAAAGTTGTCTTTGTTTCATCTACTTCCTGTATGCCTTCTTCCTCATCCAACATCTCAAAACATCATGGTTAAATTTACCATAATATGTACAAAAAATATTTCTTCCATTTAAGCATGAAAAATTATCATGCTTTGCAAGAACACAATCAAATTGATCATGGGAAGATTTATACCTCTTTTGCTGCTTTTCATGTTCATCCTTTTTACCTTCATGAGGAGATGAACTAGTAGAGGCTCCAGCTTTCATTTGCAGACTAACATCATCGTTCTTGTCTTGGAAACTATCTGAACTCACATGCTCACCATAAGCTTCATGTCTACCATCTTCTTGCTGCAACAAAGGCTTAAAACAATGGAAATCATCTTTGAAACAAATTTGACATATTTGCATCTTAGAACTTGGAACAAAAGTTCTCTTTGAATTAGCCTCACATGCTTTCATGGTTTTGGAGTCTTCACCATTAAATTGTACATAACCAAGACCAAAATTTTTGGGTCATTCCTCAAGCAGAATAGGATCAACCATGCCTTGTGCATGCTAGCCTAAACCTTTGCCTTCATAGCCCATTTTATTCAATAACTTGGACCCTATACCTCTCGTATGCTTTTCGAAAGAGCCAACACATATTTCTAATGAGGAAACTAAAGACAAATTAGAATGCATTACCTCTTCCACATGCATGTTCTTGGTCAAAACATCTTGAGCTTGATGGAGTTGCATCTCCATATCATGCAATATTTGAAGAATTTATTCCTTTTCTTGCTTCATGGCAAACAATTGTTCACAAAGTTCACTGCTTTCTCTTTTATCATTAAACAAAATCTGCACCATGTCCTTCAATATAATAAAGTCACACTTCATATCTTCATCGAAGAATATTGTGAAGGAGGAAACCTCATTTGTAGAATTTGTCATAATGAAAATGAACAAATTAACTTCAACAAATTTCTCAAATATTTCAACAGAAATGAAAAATATTTTAACCAAAATGGCTGTAGAGACAAACTCTTATTCAAGTAGCCAAACAACAAACAAACTCCAAGAGCTTCTTAACAAATAATTTTCAAGAGGGTTTGTGTTTCAAGGGTTACCTTGAGGTCCTTTGGGGTAAGGAAGATGCTGTCAGCCCTTTCTTCCTTTTTTTCCTCTCCAGGACTTAGCTAATCAGTAGCTATCCCCTCACCTCTAGCAAACTCAAACAACTGTCAGTTTGGAAGCAATAAAACAATGAATATTTTGCAATGTTTAAAACACCTTTCTAGTAATACAAGCAATATATTTATTTGTCAATCAAGTGACCAACCTCGCTCTGCATAGCTTGCAAGAGTCGTTATGCAAACTATTAAACAAATTCTTTTGCACACATGTTAAACAAAGAAAATACTCTAACTTAACCTAATGCTCAGCTTGAGCTCTGATACCAACCTGATCTAAAATGGAAGTATATGTTATGCTATGAAAAGTATCCAAACAGATATAATAATGTTTACAAAAGGTTCTCCTTAAATTGCGAGTTAAAAAATTAGTTCTAGATTTGTTTAACAGATTTATGTGAGAGGATTGATTAAGTATTTTAACTGTTTATCATTGTACATCATAAAATAATAGAAAATAAACTTCAACAAATCACATTACTCATCTATTTGTTGAGCATTTGACCCCTCCTGGACTACATTTGTTGGTTCAAGCCTCCAAAATGGCATTTCCCTCTTGTATTAATTTGCTCAAAATGAAAGTACAAGTGAAAATAAGCCTTAATAGGAAAAAATATCTATAAAATAAGCTTCAAAAGATATGAAGTAGCCAGAGAGGACTATTCATTTACATAAAACTGATAAAGGATGCCCAATACAATGCCTTCTCCATGATGGCCCTAATGGCTCCTTGATCTTCCTTGAAGCTAAATCTACTGAAGATCACATCTGTTCAACCTAAAACCTATTGTAAACTGTTTATAATGTCTAAGAGACCCAAAATTGACTATTTTTGCACACAATTTGGCTCAATAATGAGGAATTTATGGCTTCTCTAAGAAAACTGCCCAATGTCCCCCGAAAACCCCACTAAAAGTGGATGAATTGCTAGTTAAGGGTGAAAAAATAGCAAAACTCCAAAAATTTTGGATGCACTCCTCTAGATTGGCATAACCATTTTATGCCATATTAAATGTTGGGCGGGGTGGTCACATGACCCCCCACCGAAACCGTTGGCACCAACCATTACATAAAACTGTCATATTAAATTCCATTATGGCATTGGCCACATATCACAGTCTTCTTAACTATTTTTCAACTACCGCAGTTAGGCCTTTAGGGCTAGGGTTTAGGTGGCATGGTCACGCTGTTGGGGCTATGGGCTAGCCCTTTCATTTTCCATCGTAAAATATTTTAAATAAAAAATAGAAAATGTGATCCTTAAAAGATAAGAACCACTTGATAGGCAGGTTGGCTAGGCCTGTGCGCTTGCAGGTAGAATGCCCGAGTTCAAATCGTGCAGAGTCCCAAATATTTTGCAAACAAAATTTCCACCGGCCTAGGGCCACATAGCAACCTTCAGGCTTGCCACGTGGCACCTTTTGATTGGCCTAGAAAACCAAAAGTCAAATCCACAACTAATTGAATTCTGACACTTGTCCATGAATGATTCACCCAAATGGAATATTCTAGGGAATATTATGAGGAATATTGCCAGGAATATTCTTTTTTTAATTTTTCCAAAATAAAAAGTCAAACTTGGTCAACTGAATTTTGGAGTTTACTAGACAATGTCAAACCTCAATAACTTTTTCATACGACCTTGGTCTTGAGAACCGTTCACGACGGTAGAATCGCAGTGAAGAGACCTTTCTGTTCATTCAAATTACAACCATTTTTAAAAAATTTCATTTTTGAGCATTTTTCATAACTTGGACATGATCTCCTGATCACTTAGCTCCATTCTTAAGTTATAAATTAACATTAAATTTATACAAACATTTAAATTATAAATTAATATTAAATTTATACCAAAAGCTCAACTTAAAAAAATCGATGATATTATCTTCAACGTTTTTAGTTACCAACCTCAATGATGGAACTTGAAGGAAATAATAAATAACAAATAAGATTAAAAAAACATATCCAAGTGTCTTGTCTATAAAATTTATTCAATCCAAAGACATACACCATCATTTTTTATTTATTATAAGTTTAAAATTCCTATAAAAAGGTATGCTTCATATTCATATATATATATATATTAACATGAGATGTGTTCTTAGGTTCAAGAAGCCACTTTCTGCACAATATGAAGTGTTAAATAAAATTTTCACTTAAAAAAAAAACATATCTATTGTTCTCGTATCGAATGTTCACTATTAAAAAAACAAAAACTTAATATAAATAATATATCCTTTAAAACATACTATGAGAAATAAAAAGAAAACTTTCAACCAAACCATCTATTAACCTTAAATGAAAAAATTAATTGAACAAGAAATATTGCATTTCAATTTGAAAGTGGAAGGAAAATTCCAATAGAGAATTGGAAAACAAGACATTTATGAAAAGTCATTTTCTCTCCCACTTTCAAATTCAAAACCTTAGTATGGGTTGTATCGATATTCTATTCATTGTATTATGGAAGAAGTCTATTGAAATTGAACTTTAGTTACTTATATCATGATAAAAAATAAAAAATAAATAATACATAAATATCCAAAAGTTTACATTTATTGATGTAAAAAAAAAATTAGGATATGTATGACATTAAAAATTTATTAACAAGTTTAGATTATTTTTTTCTCAATCAATAATCAAATAAATTTCAATGATATTTTTGAATAATTAGAAACCTACACCTACCAATCTAGGATCCTGAAGTCTAGAGAAAAAATCATGCAAAGTTAGTTGGCCAAGAAGAACAATATGATGGAAAACCATTAAACCCATACCATTTTCACTATGACAATGGAAAACCAGCTGCATTTGTGAAATAAAGGAAAAATGGAATAGCACATGATTAGAGTGAGGAACGCAAAAGCCCAAGAACCCAAGAATTGAGTGCAGACCTTACTTGTAGAAATAATGGAATTAATAAGTCGGAATATGAGTCATGGATATGAGCTTTGAAGTGGAAAGTTAATATTGATGTGCCCCAACCATGGAGGAATAATCACACATAATAATAAATTAGAATGCTCTTGTCGTCTCTCTCACAATGGAAATTATTGTTAAGAAAACTACAAGAGGACCATAGACTTGTGAAGAATTATGATGCCTTCTCCATATAAACCAATGTAGGATATGAATTCATTTCTCAGAGTGCTCTCTTGATAAGACTCAACCAAAATTTTACTTCCCTTGATGTAAATTTAAGCCATTATGATGAAAAGCTATAGCTTAAAACATAACAAAAGGATAATAAATATCTTTCTAAGTATGTTCAAGTAATTGTTTTCTTTAATTTTTATTATATATTAAATAATAATAACTCCCTATAGCACTTGAGTAGGACAAGTGTAAAGGATTTATTAAATGCATCAACCGACTAATTGGACCAAGGACAATTATAATCATGAGATTCAATTTTGTTTGGTTACATGTGCCATGGTTGTTAAGGGTTCTCAAACCTCATCCTCCTTGGAGGCCTCCCTTTTTTTTTACTTTGAAACCATGGCTAGTGCAACTCGTCTTTGGAACTCAATAGTCTTCCCAAATAGTTTAGGAATCTATTGCACTTTAAACATTATGTAATTCAATAGGATCTTCAAATAATTCACATATCAATATCTCTTCATACAAAGTATTTTCGTACAATGAAATGAAGCTTACTTATAATGTCTATAATATCTAGGCCCAAAAGGAAATTTAGAATCCCCACCCACCATAAGTAGGATGGTTATTGAGGTCAATGCTTCATATACAAAATTTTAATATTTTCATCATTCTAAAATTTCTTTTATTATTTTCTTTGTACCTAATTTTAAACCCTGCATGGGGATCAATAAAACTTTGGATACTCTTGGGTATATTGAAAAGTTTAACTACATTATCGTCACATCCAATGTTGGCAATATGATGCAATATGTTGTCCTTGATGGCAACTTACCTGATGATGCTGTACTTGATGGAAACCTCTTGATGAGTTGTCGTTTTGATAGAAACCTATTTTCTAAAGATGTAAAAACGATGATTCTATAGGTTAGTTTAGATGTGACAGAGAAAGGAATTCTAGTAAGTGTTAGAGAAATGATAAATATAAGATGTCACAATGTATACGCAGGTTTGATGAAGGCAACCCACATATGCATGCAATTTATATGCTACTTTTATGAAGGCAACCCGCGTATACATTCAGGATAAGTATATACGCAGTTTTTATGATGAGAAGTCATGTATACATGCGGATAAGATCGATCCAAGTCGTGTATGACTTTTAATAATCTAAAATTATGATACCAAGGGGCATTACCATGGTATTAGCCCATAGTTTTGAGCATTGTATTTTCTATTTTATTCCATCCAAGAATACCATCAACAGTTGTGTGGTATTGACTCATGTTATTGGTAAAAGCTAAATCTATATAAGGAGAAGAAGATCATAGTGCAAGGTGTGCATTTAGTAAGGGTTGTTAATGAATAATTTTCTCTGGGGAATATCTGCATGGGATGAACTATGTTTTAATTGATAGATCTGAATCTATGATGCACACATGGATACAATGATGGTTCAGGATCTCTAGATCTGAAATGACTATGCTCTTGTGTGATCCATTGAAGAAAATATTAGATCTATGACCTGGCACAGGTCTGCTGAAGTCAAATGAAGAAATCTGGGTGAGTTCTATGGATCTGGTTCATTCTGCAAAGTTTACTTTTATAGATTTATACGCTAGTTCGTTTCAGTAAAAGTGCGTATATACGCGGGTTTGCTTTAGAAAAGGCGCATATGAAAGTTAGGGTTTTATGAAGCTTATTGTAGAGGTATTTTTTTTATTCTTGCTATTTTTCTACTATCTGTCAATGAAGTCTTCTTGTAGATATGGGTTGTTTGAATACTGTATATACTGCTAAATTGATTATGCACAAATCTGATCAATGAGAGAATAAACATGGTTGGTGCTGATTAACTGATGAAGAGTTCTACATTTCTAAAGATATATGACTGATAGCCTAAGATCTGCATTTGAGACCAATTACATTCTAAAAAATAGTATTCACAGAGATATACACAGGTTGGTGTGAAGGAAAGCGTGTATACATGCAGGTTCAGTGAAGTGAAGTAGCGTATGCATTTTAAGTTGATGAATGTTCAAGGTTGAGTTTGTATTTGCATATTTATTTTGAACTTTGGGTTATTTCTGATGTTCTGGTTATAGTGGTCTCACTGTTTTGATTTAAGTATTGGGTAAAATTCATGGTTGTTGATGTTTATGAAGAGTTGTGTTGATGCTGTTTGATCCAGTATGAAAATTGATGAAATGTGGTCTATAGTGGTTCTGAGGGTTGAAGCCTTCAGTATGGAAGTAGAAGCTTCCTACCAGTAGAAGTTGGTGTTCTAATAAGGGGGTTGAAGCTCCCTTCCAGGAGTGGCTAGTAAACAAGAAGAAAGGGGGTTGTAGCTCCCTTCCAGTAGTAGATGGAAAATGAGAGAAGGTAGTAGCCTTCTGTTGGTAGATGCTTGCGTACTGATTTGATTCTACATCAGTACTATATTGGAAATAGTTTTTCCATATAATAAATATTGAATACAGAGACGACAACAATGGTGGCTTTCTCCCGAATTGGGTTTCCACCTTAAATATTGGTGTTCATGTGTGTGATAATTTATACTGCTATCACTACACATATTTACTTATTATCTAACTAATGCATGACTGGTAAACTGATTTAAATATTGTTCCTGAAAATCTTTCTAAACTGTAAAATTATATTAGTATACGCTAGTTTCTTTTAGTATATGCACTTGTATACATGAGTTGGGTTACTCAAAGTTGCATACGGAATTTTGTAAAGAAAAAGTTAAAATTTTTTAGTAAGATCTAAATATTGATTTACCCCCCCCCCCCCTCTCAGTATTTTTTCCAACAATTGGTATTAGAGCAGGTCCCTTTGAATAAGGTTAACTGCTAGAAGGAAGATCAACCAAGGTGAGCAATCAAGATTGGAAAACATCTATCATGCCTCCTCTCTTCAATGGAAAAAATTTAATCTTCTGGAAGACAAGGACAAGATCCTATCTTCAGTCTCTTGGAGCAGATGTATGGGCTATATTTGAAGGAGGTTATCAATATCCAACCTCAGTTCCAACAGATGCAACGACAAGAAAGAACTATGAAACTAATGCAAAAGCATTCAATGCATTATTGGGGAGTCTGACTAAATCAGAATTTTTCAAAGTCATGCAGTTGAATACAACACAGGAGATATGGGACAAAATAATTCTAAGCTATGAAGGTGATAAAAAGGTAAGAAGTGCTAAACTCCAAACTCTCAGAATTCAATATGAAAATCTCAGGATGCATAATGAGGAGAGAATTGCCAGTTTCTTTTTACATCTAGATGATATTGTAAATCGTATGATAAATTTGGGTGAAACCATAACTGAAACTACTCTGGTAGAAAAGGTTTTAAGATCTTTAACTTCCAAATTTGAGTCAAAAGTGTTTGCTATTGAAGAGAAGCAAGATCTACAAACTCTTAATATTGTTCAACTTCATAGTATTCTAACTACTTTTGGAATGAGAAAAGAAGGTCCATCTGAATTCAAAGAAGCAGTCTTTAGAGTTGCTGCAAAAGGAAAAGAAGTACATGAAACAGAAGGATCAGGGTATTTTTCAGAAGAATATGAGATAAATTTTATAAAGAAGCTACAACTTGGAACTGGAAGGTTCAGAGTTAAGCTTCCTTTTAAATGTTTTGCTCGTTGAAGAGTTGGTAATTTTGCTACAAAATGTCCTCATAAGGAAATTCATGAAAAAGGAAAGGAAGTAGAAAAATGAAATAAGAATCGGTTTATCAATAGAAAAAGTTATTATACTCATGAAGATAGTGATGGGTTATCAAATAGTGAAGAAGGAGAATCTAATCAAGATGTTAGACTTCTCATGGAATTTGAAAAAGATTTTAGTGAGGCCAAAGATACCTTTATGGATGCCTTAGAAGATAATGATTTTCTTGAATTAATCAATCATCTCAAAATATGTTTGGTAAAAAACAAAATATCCATAGAAACTCTAAAGAATCAGCTTGTAGAAAAGGATAAACACAATGAGAAATTAGAATGTGAAATAGTAAGTCTAAGAAAAGAAATTGAGAAAGTGAAAACTTTGAATCTTAGATTTGCTAAAGGATCTGAAACCTTAGATGAAATTATCAAGGTACAACGTTCTCCTCTCTTAAAGACAGGACTTGGATATGTCGGAGAATCCTTTCAGTCTTCAGCACCAAACTATCTAAATGTAGCTACAGCCACCCTACAACATTATGCCACTTAGCAAGGGAACAAAGAAACTTTACAGGTAAAGCATGACCACCTTAATATAAAGAACAATAACATAAATATCTTTCACAGAAATACCAATCAATAGGTAAAAAAAAATAGAAGGTTACATGATTGCAGAAATTTCTTCTTTAATGGACAATGTTTCTCATGTCATAATTTTGGTCATAAAGATGTTCAATGTGTTGCATACAAAACCATCATGAACAGAGAAGAAAGAAAGCAAAGAAATGAGTCTGGAATAGAGAAGAATACGTATAACAACTTTTCTCCTCTTCAAAATGAAATTTAATGTTCTTATTGCAATAACTTTGGTCATGAAGAACCTGAATGTAGGAGAAAAATTCAGCCAAAAGAGCATATACCCTCAAGTTCCAAGGTATGGAGAAAGAAGGACTTACAGGTTGAGAACTGTGGCATAGCTTTATTTGCAGAAGGAGAATAAAATCAATGGTACATTGATAGCAGATGCTCAAAACACATGACAGGTGACATAAATAAACTTCTTGCATACAATGCTCTAGAAAGAGAAAAGAATGTTACTTTTGGAAATGATACTCCTGCTATCATTAAGGGAAAAGGTTCTGTTTTTCTAAAGGAAAAGGTGAAATAAAAGAATATTATGTATGTGGATGGATTAAAACATAACTTGTTAAGTGGAAGTCAAATGTGTGATCAAGAAACTGAAGGTATGTTTAGCTCAAAAGAATGTGTGGTACGTGAACTTGACATAGGAAAAACAATAATAAAAGGAACTAGAACACCAAGCAATTTTTATGTATTGAGAAGTTGTAAAGAACAATGTTACTTGGGTAAATATTTAGAAAATTGGTTATGGCACAGAATATTGGGGCGTTTGAGCTTCTCTCAAATTAGAAAATCTAGCAGACTCAAAGTTGTTCGTGATCTTCCCAACATTACTTTGCCTGAAAGTACCGTATGCAAATCTTGCCAATTCGATAATTAAACCAGAGAGAAACTCAATGCCAAATAAGGATCAGCAATTAAGCCTCTTGAACTCATTCATACCGACCTATTTAGACCTATGAGGAAAAAGTCACCTCGTGGAGAACAATACTATATTCTGTTTATTGATGATTTCTCTAGAATGTGTCAAACTGGGTTGCTAAAACACAAAGATGAAGCATTTGAAAAATTTCAGATATTCAAAGCCCTGGTTGAGAATGAATTAGATCTAAAAATAAAATGTCTTAGATCTGACCGAAGAGGTGAATATATATCAGATGAATTCTTTGATTTTTGTGAAAAACATGGCATAAAAAGGCAGTTTTCCATAGCTGGTACCCCACAACAAAATGGCGTATTAGAAAGAATGAATAGAAAAATTCAACAAATGGCTCGAGCTATGGTTGATGATTCTGGAACACCTGACACATTTTTGGGAGAAGCAACACATACCGCTGTAAATATTCTTAACAAGGTGTATGTTCGTGTGAACAGTGATAAAACTCCATATGAACTCTGGTATGGTAATCTTCCCATTGTAAAGCATTTTAGAGTTTTTTGAAGAAAATGTTTTATTAAGAACAATGATGAAAAACTTGGCAAGTTTAAACCTAGAGCAGATGAAGGAAGATTTCTTGGTTACTCTTCTAGAAGTAAAGCATATAAATGTTACCATAAAATACTTCAGAAGATTGTTGAATGCATTGACATTGTAATTGATGAGTCTCTCTCAGCTCCAAAAGGGGAAATACAAACAACAAATGAAGATGATGGTAATGTATATCCTCTTGCATCAAATAGCAATAATATAGAAGGTGAACCCAATGAAGCACAAGAAGAAGATCTATCTAGAAAGGCTCCATCTAGCTATGTTCAAAATAATCATCCAGAATATCAAATTTTGGGAGAAGAGGGATCAGGTGTCCAAACAAGAAGAACTCTTGTAGGATCTCCTAGCTATCTGGCATTTCTATCCACTATTGAACCATAGAATGTCAATCAAGCTAGCAAAGATGAGTGTTGGATTCAAGCCATGAATGAAGAACTTGATCAAACTGAAAATAATCATAATTGGGAATTAGTTCCATGTCCTCATGATAAAAATGTTATTGGAACCAAATGGTTATTCAAAAGCAAGTTAAATTAAAATGGAGATGTTATTAGAAACAAAGCTAGACTTGTTTGTAAATGGTATGCTCAACAAGAAGGTATAGACTTTGAAGAAACATTTTCTCCTGTAGCTAGACTTGAAGCCATAGGAATGTTTCTTTCCTTTTCAAGCTTTAAACAATTCAAAGTTTATCAAATGGATGTTAAATCTGCTTTCCTCAATGTCGATCTAGAAGAAGAATTTTATATAGAACAACCAGAAGGATTAATTTTGGGAAATGATGAAAAAATTGTTTGTAAACTTAAAAAGGATTTTTATGGTCTTAAACAAGCTCCAAGGGCATGGTACTATCGTCTTGAAAAATGTCTTCATCAACAAGGATTTTCAAAGGGATCTGCTGATAGCAACTTATACAAAAAAACTAAAAATGATAAACTATTGACTGTGGTAGTATATGTTGATGACATCATTTTTGGAAGTAATGAAGAGTCCATGAGTCAGAAATTTTCTTATGTTACGCAGCAAGAATTTGAAATTTCTTTACTTGGGGAACTAACATTTTTCCTTGGCTTACAATTGCCACAAGCAATAGATGGCATATTTTTATCTCAAGAAAAATATCTTAAGAAAATTCTGAAGAAGTATGGGATGGAAGACTGCAAACCTGTAAGTACACCAATGGTAACTGGGTGTAACCTCAGTTTTCATGACGATTATCCCATGGTGAATCAACCAAAATATAGATCCATGATTAGAAGTCTACTTTATCTCACCGCAACAAGACCAGACATTATGCATGCAGTTGGGATTGTTGGACGATTCCAAGATAATACAAAAGAGTCTCACCTTCAGGCTGTAAAAATAATATTCAAATATCTACAAGGGACTCAAGACTTTTGTCTATGGTATCCAAAGAATGATGATCTCACTCTTCATGCTTACAAAGATGTAGATTGGGCTGGAAATGTTGATGATCGAAAAAGAACTAGTGGTGGTGCATTCTATATGGGGCCCCGATTAGTATCTTGGTTCAGCAAGAAATAAATCTCTATTGCCTTATCTAAAGAAGAAGTAGAATATGTGGTTGTCGCATCATGTTACACATAACTACCTTGAATGATGCAAACTTTACAAGGCTTTCAAATCAAATGTTCACCTCCCATATCCATTTTGTGTGATAATATAAGTGCCATTAGCATCTCAAAGTATCCTGTTATGCATTCCAAGACCAAGCACATTCCTATCAAGTATCACTTCCTACGTGAGCAAGTGCTTGAAAAAAAGGTTAAGTTAGAGTATGTTCCTTCCAAATAACAAGTTGTTGACATATTGACTAAACCTATTCCCAGGGAAGCATTTGAATATTTTCAAGAGAAGCTGGGAGTTGTCTCTACCTCTTAGATCAGATCTTCTTGATTTTAGAAGATTAAATTCGGTACACGGGTTTCATAAAGACAAATCATGTATATACGCGAGTTTCTATACATAAAACCATGTATGGGTTTTGCTGACAGAAATTCTCTAGGTCAGCGTTTCAGAACAATTGTGGTGTTGTTGGGTGTTTATGATGCACAAGCTAAGGGGGAGTACTTGTCTTGTGGAAAAGGATTCATTTTTGGCATTTTGATTGGTTGCTATGTTATGATCTCATGTTTGAGATTCTTTGGTTTTGGTTATAAAAATTCATATCTGTAATTTGATGAAAAACTCATGTTGAGACCTATGATGTAAAATTGTTATATTCAGTCATGTAAGGACTTGTTCAAATTTGAAAACCCACTTGGTCGGGTAGTTAAGTCAAATTTGTAAACCCACTTGGTTGGGAAATTAAGTCAAATATGTAATTCCACTTGGTTGGATCATTGATGTATGTATGAGTCCTTGGTGATAGGAAAGGTCATACTAGGTTGAGTTATAGAGTCATGTACTTCATTGAAATATATGTCTAAAGATTTGGCATGAACTCAGGGGGAGCATGGTAATTTCAGTGCACATCAGATCTACAGAGATCTTCTTTCTACAAGGGAAATGAAACCTTGTTTTGGTATTGATCTGCCCTTTTCCCTTGATGTCAAAATGGGGAGAGCATCTTTGTGTTTGAATAATGGTTATGACTAACATACATATATGTTATGGTGATCAAACACCATCATGGTTGCCATCAAGTCCAAAGGGGGAGATTGTTGGAAATATGATGCAATATGTTGTCCTTGATGGAAACCTACTTCATGATACTGTACTTGATGGAAAACTCTTTATAAGTTGCTATTTTGATAGAAACCTATTTGTTAAAGATGTAAAAATTATGATTCTATAGGTCATTTCAGATGTGACAGAGAGATTAATTCCAATAAGTGCCAAAGAAATGATAAATATAAGATGTCACAATGTATATGTAGGTTTGATGAGGGAAACTTGCATATGGATGCAATGTATACGCTACTTTTATGAAGGAAACCCACATATACATTCAGGATAAGTATATACGCAATTTTTATGACGAGATGTCACGTATACACGTGGATAAGATTGATCCAAGTCGCGTATGCCTTTATACGCTCTAAAATTATGATACCAAGGGGCATTACCATGTTATTAGCCCACAGTATTGAGCGTTGTAATGCCTATTTGATTTCGTCTAAGAATACCATCAGCAGTTTTGTGGTTTTGACTCATGGTATTCGTAAAAGCTAAATCCATATAAGGAGAAGAAGATCATAGTGTAAGGTGTGCATTTAGTAAGGGTTGTTAATGAATAATTTTCTCTAAGGCATATCTGCATGGGATGAACTTTGTTTTAATTGATATATCTGAATCTATGATGCACGCATGGATACAATGATGGTTCGGGATCTATAGATCCGAACTGACTATGCTCTTGTGTGATCCATTGAAGAAATGATTAGATCTATGACTTGGCGCAAGTCTGCTGAAGTCAAATGAAGAAATCTGGGTAAGTTCTATGGATATGTTTCATTCTACGAAGTTTAATTTTATAGATCTATACGCTATTTTCTCTCAGTAAAAGCGTGTATATATGCGGGTTTTCTTTAGAAAAGGCACATATGGAAGTTAGGGTTTTCTGAAGCTTATTGCAGAGGCCTTTCTGTTATTCCTGCTGTTTGTTTGTTGTCTGTCAATGAAGTCTTCTTGTAGATCTGGGTTGTTTGAATAATGTATATACTACTAATTTGATTATGCACAAATATGATTAATGAGAGAATAAACATGGTTGATGGTGATTAACTAATGAATGGTTTTGCATTTCTAAAGATATCTGACTGGCATCCTCAGATCTAGATCTGAGACCGATTACATTCTGAAACATAGTATTCACAGAGATGTATGTAGGTTGGTGTGAAGGAAAGCGTGTATACACGCAGGTTCAGTGAAGTAAAGTAGTGTATGCATTTTAAGGTGATGAATGTTCAGGGTTGAGTTTGTATCTACATATTTATTCTGAAGTATGGGTTATTTCTGATGTTCTGGTTATAGTGGTCTCACTGTCCTAATTGAAGTATTGGGTAAAATTCATGGTTGTTGATGTTTATGAAGAGTTGTATTGATGTTGTTTGATCCAGTATGAAAATTGATGAAACATGGTCTAGAATGGTTCTGAGGGTTGAAGCCTTCAGTATGGAAGTAGAAGCTTCCTACCAGTAGAAGTTGGTGTTTTCATAAGGGGGTTGAAGCTCCCTTCCAGGAGTGGCTGGTAAACGAGAAGAAAGGGGGTTGTAGCTCCCTTCCAGTAGTAGCTGGAAGAAAAGAGAATGCATTAGCCTTCTGCAGGTAGATGCCTTCATATTGATATGAGTTTGCATCAGTACTATATTGTAAACAGTTTTTCCATATAATAAATATTGAAGACAGAGATGAAAACAGCAGTGGTTTTCTCCTGAATTGGGTTTCCACCTTAAATATTGGTGTTCATGTGTGTGATGATTTATACTATTGTCACTGCACATATTTACTGATTCTCTAACAAATGCATGACTGGTAAACTGATTTAAAGACTGTTCTTGGAAAGCTTTCTAAACTGTAAAATTATATCAATATACGCTAGTTTTTTTCATTATATGTGCGTGTATATGTGAGTTGGGTTACTCAAAGTCGCGTATGGAATTCTGTAAAGAAAAAGTTCAAATCTGTTTAGTAAGATCTAAATACTGATTCACCCCCCTCCCCCTCTAAATAGTTTTTCCAACATCCAAGCAATATACCAATTGCGTGTTAATCACGATTTTTTTTGTGACACATGATGTCCATTCATTCTTGTTTTTTCACTTTGGTAATGTGTTCGTTTCTACCACCTCATATAGTTGGAAAAAAGAGAATACCTCTATTTAGCATATACAATCATGGTTGGTGACATTGTTGTGAAATCACATGATCCTTTTAGTTAGGTAGGTTAGATAAATAATGATTTCCGTTATATATTATAAATTTGTTAGTTGATATTCCATTAATAAGAAAAATTAGTTGTTGAAAAGAAGGGGGAAATTTTAGAGAATAGGGTTGAGGGGGGGCTCTATTTAGGGAATATCATGTTCAAGATCTAAACTCAATATTCTATTTCTAGTTTCACCCTAAGCAAGGCTATTAAATCTCTTGGGATAACTTCAGTAGCTACTTCAAGTTAAAACATGATTAGAGTGAGGGGTTCAATTACATACACCTCCAACAAATTTCATCCTAACAACAAGCCCAAATTGAATGTGGCTAAAGGGGAAGGGATCAAGCCTTCTCAAATGCCATTTATGGATGTTATATGGTGATTTTCCTCTAGCGAAGAGTGTTGTTGATCAAGAATCCTCTTTCATCATATTTCTTTCTCCATCATTCCAGTTTTTGGAGTAAAGGTGGTATGCATTACAATTCAATAGACAATACCACACTTAAGGTCTCATTTTGTCCTAAAAGTATAAAAGTATAATGAGGTGGCTTGAAAATCTCACCTATACATAAAAGTATAATGAGGTGGCAAGACAATGTCAACTATCATAAATCTATCCTTGTAAGAGCCTTCCTATTATCCAATAGTAATCATTTTTTTATTTATTATATAATTATTTTGTCAAAAAAAATCCTATCACTAAAATATGTTAGCTAAATATTTTATCAAGGGCCAGTATTGATTGTCTTGTAAATATTCTTTGTCTAAAAAGTGAATCTGCGATTGCGATGAGAGGGAGTTCAAAGAGCCGTGATAATGTGACAGTTGAGTTCGACCGTTCCTTCATGATAATGATAGCATGGTCGTATAGGTAATCGAAAATGCAATGGAAATGTTTGTGGTGTCTGATCATTCTTGTTTCCTGAATCATGGTTGTAGGGGTTATGGAATCAATTTGACCATGTTGGTCTTGGAAAAATGACCTTTATGGTTTTTCTTGGGTGATTTTGGGTATTGTTTGCTACTATTTTTCTCAGTTATTGGGGTTTGTTGGCCACGTCGACCTGGGGAAGTATCTATTGCTATTCCATTCATTTAAGTCGTTGTCATCTCAGGGCGATCTATGTCATAATGAGTAACATAATGTAGACCTGTATGTTTTCTAATGATTTTTTTGTGAATTATTTTATAAAAATAAACATTGAATAAAAACTGGTTTGTTTCCTTCTCGATCGAAATAATCTTCTCCTTGCGAATTTTATAATCACTTTTTCCATTGGTGAATTTGTTGAAAAATTTGCTTTGATGCGGTAGATTTAGCTTTTTTTCCCATATTGTGTCTAGAAAAATCGATTAAAATCAATTAAACTTTTTTAAATGAATATGGAATTAAACAACCCAATTCTTTAGCAGATTACGTGTTTCCCTTGTATTATGAGTGTTAGAGTGAAATTGAAGTTCTTAAAAAAAAATAATGAAGCTATGTTAAATGAATATGGATTTCATTAAAGTTGGGTGTCAACAAAGTTGGCAGTCCGAAGGTAGGGTGTAAAAAATTGATTTTTTTTTTAGAGCAGAGGGAAAGAATAAAACAATATCAGATGTCAGGAATAGAGCTCCCCTCATATCATTTCACCCTAAGGAATGTGTTTAAAAAAATACTATAAGATTATGCCATAATGGAAACCCTTTTTAAATAATACAAAAGAAATGTGAATAGAATAATTGGAACCCCTTGAAATCAACAAAAATAGTTTATTCTTAAAGAAGTATCTAGAGTTTCTAGTTATAAAATTTCAAGAAGACATTACTAGGGCCTTGAAATGATATACTTGACATGATGGAGAATAGTTCTCCTTAATAGTTAGGGCGACGACAAGAATCCTGCAATACATGGCTAAATTTTTTGGGAGTCCAATAAATGTGAAAGAACTTAAAGACAAGAATGAAATTTATAGATAAGCAGAGGTTACTTTTCCTTATTTGTTGTTCTGGAGAGACCATAGAGATGAACATAATTCTAGCAGCGTAGTTGTTAATCTAGTTTTGGAGTACATAGGAAAAGGAAAATTGTAGCGAAGGTCAGGAATGGAGCTCCAATCAAACCTTAACAAATCCAGGGAATGCCTAAAATAAAACAAATGAGAACCTCACAACATAATTCAAACCCATTTTAATGAACAATGTAGATATTTCTACATTCTTCGTGCGTTATACTTAACGTGGTGGAGGATTTTCTTGCAAAATGGTCACAATGGTAGGAACAATCCTCTAACACAACCGTCATTTAGTTCCAAGCATAGTGAATCTGAAAGATATGGAGGGTCAGAATAAAAGTTAGAGCTAGACATAGGGTTACCTTTCCTTTTCTATTTTCAGACACAAACACCAGCCATCAAAACAATTCTAGTAGTGTCATTCTTAATATCTTTGTGGAGCATATGGGAAAAACCAAACCCTTCCACAGGTTAGAAACTTAGCTCGGTTCCGTGATAAAATGAGTTAACAATGAATGAGTCTGATTTTGTTACACTAGAGGTAAGGAGGAAAAAAATAGGGCGAGGATTTAGGATATCGCCAGATGTAAGGCCATAATGAAATGAAGATAATAAAAAATTAATTCCAAATCGAGAATCGCCAGAACTAAAAAATTATAATGGAAATTGGATTAAAGGTGAAATTAAATATATTGAATTTTTTTTCTTTGGTAATTTTATTTTTCAAGCAATGTTTGTTGAAATAATTTTATTTATAACCCCTAATCTAGGTGCAAGAGAGAGAAAGGTGGCTCGTAGGAGACCCATGAATATGTTAATACGCCAGAAGGAAAGGGGAGAGGGGCGGGAAAATCTATGCCGCCACATGCCTCAGTTAATAATGGCAGCGATAGGGAAGGCACAGGCTAGTTGGCACATCACATGATCAGGGTTCGATGAGGGCATAGTTAAGACACGCATGTAGTGCTGCACCTTAATATGTACCACAGGGAAGACATGAGAGGCACGTGGAGGGAGAGGTGTGCATTTTAGCTATTGGGAAATTTAGAAGGTTTATGCCTCGGTTCTCCGTCAAAGCTCTAGTTCTGGTATGTTATTCTGTCCCTCCTTTCGATTGCTATGAGGAAGAGGAAAAAAAATATTAGAGGAAGAAGTAAGCAAAATTGGTTAATTTTGAATTGGTCATTGTCAAAGGGAGGAAGAGGGATGTGATATGTCCTAATTATCGTCATATTATTTTATATCACTCATAGAGGTTATGAACCTTCAGACTTGCTTTCCAAGAATTCTCTTGCAAAGTTTTCATTCTTCCTGTTGCTTATTTGGGGGGGAAAGGGTACGAGAGTATCATAAGGGGGATGAATTTGGGTGGGATGGGTTGCCTCTTATTCGGACCTCCGAACACGATCACCATAATGACATCTATCAAAGGTCTGAGTAAGAGGCACTAGTCCTCGTACCTAATTCCGCTGATGAACTTGCTAGTGTGGGAGTTGATAGTGGTGCAGAAGGCGAAAAGCACAACAAAATATAAAATGAATAAAGAATCTAATGAAGTAAAAAAGGGTCGCGATGGCTGAAATGAAACAGGTAAAGGAAAAAGGAAGGTGACAGCCTCCACTAGTCGACCACCAAAGAAAAGAGGAAAAAAATTAGGAGCGGAAACAATGTAGATGTTACTACATGCTTACTCTAAAAGTAGAACAGAAAGGGTAAAGAATGAGATTTATGAGTGAGAAATGGAGTTAAAGGAGAAGGCACAAATGGAACTGATACAGATAGAATATTGGAATCCCCTAGTTGAGGACCCAGACAACACAAGAGGAAGTTTGAGGCTGTTTAGAAAGGTCATCCAAACCTACTGGACAGTGAAGAACCTACTGGAAAATCGCATGACAAAAAGTCAACAACTAAGAGAAGAGCCCATCCAACTAGGGAAACCCTAAAACCATTAATATGAACGCACCCTAGGAGTGATTCAAAACTAAATTCAGTTTGTCGAAGTGCAGCTAGACCACCATAATGTGAAATGCGGACGAATGTAGAAGCAACTTCAGAGTCTGCAACATCAACAGATACCAGGGTCGAGCGCAAAGGATCCAACCCCGATAGACTCTTCTGATGAGTAACTGTGAGTAGATATAGAGGATAGTGCATTGTTTATAATTTTGTTTTACTTACATTCGATAACATTTACATTGTCAATTGTTAGTATAGTGTGATAGAATAGTCATGAACATGTGGTTTGACATTCTCAAAACATTTAAGTTTTGGATGGCATATAATGCAGACCGATGACCAACAGACATGGTTTCCTACGAGTATGTTGAGGTCACCAGAGACATTTATTTTTTGTAACCTGCTTCAAGAATGATTAATAGAGGAGTACTGCAAAATTTACAAAAAAAAAAAATTATTTATAAAAAAATGTTTTTTTTTTTTTAACAATCCATTTTTTGTTAAAAAGTGTTAATTTTATAATGTTATTTACTTTAAATAATGTTTTTTTAAGTGTTTAAGAATCATATTTTTAACATGTTTAATATCATAATTTTCATGTTTAATAAGATAAGTAATTTTGAATATTTTATCCTTTGCAATGTAACATAAAATATTTCCTTTGATTTCAGGAAAGTTATTGATTTTGTCATGGATCCAACTATTTTGAAATTTTTGCCATTTGAGATTGTTTAGCTTATATTTCATTGGCTTCCTTTATCGGTGCCGATAAAATTTTGGTTGGTTTGTAAAGAATGGAGTGTTATATTGGAAAACCTAATTTTTCTTAGCACTTGCAATCGATGTGCCAAGAAAAAATTTGGATTTATTTATTTTCCAGTTGATATTAAGCATAGCTGCTTTGTTGGATCTTCCCTTAATGATAAAGGACACATATCTCTATTTCTTTTTCCTTTTCTTTATTCTAGATATATAATTCAAAGTATAGTTGGATCAATTATTGTTTTTAATGAACCTAGAAGTTCTTTTCATTGTAAGGATTATTTCATGGTAAGTCCCTTTAGAAAGAACTTTACAAATCTTGTTGCTTGTAGTGTTGGATAGTGCGGATTCTTCTCTTTGTTGGAGAAATTTTATCCTCAAAAATATTTTTGGGTTATGCTGAAACATGTGTGTAAAAACATGGAATCAAATTTTTTTATTTGCACCAGTGTAGACATGGTTTGGAGAAGGAAAAAACATCCTTTTCGTGGTGTAATTCCTTATTGTCGTGGCTACAACCCATAGGGGCTTCACTCAATCAACCTCTGACATATCACGTGCAGTAATAGCATACTAAACAACACCCCTAATTTGACTACATATTGGGAAATACCTCTAAAAGTCACATTATTTAACCTCCTACCAATATGAACCCAATAGACCTTACCAATTTAAAAAACCCCTACATTCACTAGATATTGTAGGTATCCATTTTTTCATTAACAATTTTATACTGCTTTATATTTTTTCATCAACTTTGAGTTCCTTTTTTTATACCTTCCAATATAAAAAACCCTTTACCCCTTGTATATCCCCCAATATATTACGTCATTTTTTACTCAATATATATCCCCCAATATGAACCAACATGGTATGGTATTTCTCCTTGAGTGAAGCCCTCATGCTACAACCACCCTCCAAAAAATTTCCATTTCCTAGGTTTTGGAGCCTAACCTTATTTCACAGGAGCTTACCTTGCACTACTATCAGGTATCCATGATTTGAATGATGTTTATATGTTATTTATTCTTGTGTTCACCTACTCTTCACTTAGAAAATATTTCTAAGTCATAAGCTAAACTCTTGTATAAGCCTTGTGCAACAATTCTGGGCTTGCCTCTAGAAACCACACAATTCATGGAGCTAGACTTGACCTTGATGTTCATAATTGCATAGTCATGAATGCCAGTCAACCTTGAGCTCGGAAACTACAGATTCATGACAGACAACCTAGCAGTGAACCAAGAAAATTTATAATCCTTCATTGAGATGAGAAACTACACAATGCACTAATATGAGAGCTGCTAGTTCCCCAGAACTGTGCAATCCTCCCCGGTGATGTGCATGGCAAGTTTTCCCGGAAAAAGAAAAAAATAAGAAAGCATCCATAAAATTTAGGGATCTATTTTTAGTAACCCGAAGGAATCACAATTGCTATGTGGTCCTTTTCCCTTGATTTTTGGCATGCTTGTCATAAACCCTAATTATCAAATCTATTTAATAGACACCCCTAGAACTCATTCACACACTCGATATTGGAGCTCTAGCATTCACGAGGAGATCAAGGAACCTTCGGTATGATTATCATCGCTTTTCCTAGTGAGTTTTTCATTTATCGCCTTTAGTGATTTTTTCTGTTTCTTTTTTCTGTTTGGCTTGCATGAGTGTTTTTTTTTTAATTTCTTTACATGCAAATTTTCGTTTTAGCTTGGTTTATCATATTTAAGTGTTTTTTCAAGTTATTGTTTTACATTTCTATTATCGCATCAGTTTCTTCGTTTTTCACCAATGGTCGTTGTTGTGGTGACCCTCCTCATTGATATCGTTCACTTCTTGTTTGTTCATTTTATGCACTCAATTTGTATTTTTTTAATCACTCTTAGTCATATATGCACTAAATCCTTTACCATATCTTAGATCTACTCATTTTTCACACTTCTCTTTGGAAGATATGCCTTTCACTTGGTCAAAATTCACTTTTTGCAGCTGGTCATTGCACATTCTTGAGGCCCAAGCTCAGAGCTTGGAAATTGGAATTGCACAATGCACTATATAGGTTGGCCCCACCATGAACTACGTAGTTCCTACATCCTTGGCCAATGAGACTGATCAATGTGTAGTCCCTCCCAAATCACTTCCCAAGTTGAACTACACATTTCGTAGTATCAGTCCTCAAGCTTTGACACTAGCTGCTGGGAATGCATTGTGTGTGATCCCATCACCTAGTCAGACCCTATTCCCAGTAATAATTGCACAATACTTCAAGTCACTTTCCCACTATGCTGCATGAACATGTATTGAAAGTAGTTTTTCTTATAACTGATATTTGCTTTTCATAAGTGTATTTTATGTCCCATAGGTACAATAGTTGTTGAGCATTTCTCTGGCAGTAACTTTCACAATGGAGCCTAAGAGAGTTGACTCAAAGGGTACCACTAAAAGCAATATTGGGGAAGCAGTTTAACAAGTTCTAGTTAGCTTGATAGTTTATGTGGACACTAAGTTTTTTATAGGAAAGGGATCAAAACTGACATGACAGTAGATCAAATATGAGTTCAAAAAGGACTTTCAGACAAACTTAGGGGACCGAAAGGTGTACCTCAACATCAAGAAGTCATAGCTTTACAAGGTTTCATGTAGGTATCCAGCCTTTCCATGTGCATATGTAATCAACTGGGTTGTCTCAAACATTGATGAGAAAGCTATTACGTTGAGAAACACTAGCAATCAGAGGCTTGCTACATTCCTAGCAACATATTTTCAGCAAATGTATCATCTTGCAAAGCCAGTGAAGAACATGTACTCACTCTTCTTTGTCAATAAGAGCTATACAAACACAAGAGATATAATTAAGAACTCGGTGAAGGAGAAAATAATTTTTATAAATACACTCACCCACATGAACAAGAGAAACCACTCAAGAAAGCCTACAAGATTTGGATCATACTAGCTCGTAGAATATATGGCCAACCAAATGCAAAGACCTTTCTTTAGGGATGGGCTATCTTATTGAACTAGGTAGTGTATGAGGGGAAGTCATTCAACTCGTCAAATATATTGTCTCATCAACTGAGAATCCATGTGGCACAAGCTCAGAATCCATCGAAGTGCGAGAAAGCACACTTCTACATGTTTTCATACTTACTAATGCAATCTATGACAATAATTAGTTTCTTGGCATGAACTGGACATGGACACCGAGAGAACTTCCATAAATATCTATTGCAAGCTTCTTTTAAATTAAATTCATGGCAGAGTTATGAAACATCTAACTGATCTCTTGATCAACCTTCTTTACAAGCTCATATTTCAGGAGGACACACCTTGCATGTGATGAACAACTATGGAGGAAATTTCAGATATTATAGGTTGGTTCCCCTTACCGGATGGCACATTGATCATAGTATTCGACGAGAAAAATATACCACATGTTTTTCCAAGATATGCCACCGAAAAACTTGCCGTGCAACAGTTATCTTACCATATCTCTAGAGGTTTGTCAGCAACACAACATAGGATGAAGAAGAAACCATGGACAATTCCTCCTTTTAGGTCACATCATACGAGATTAATAATCTCAAAGTCATAGATGTCGAATGGAAATCCATAGCCAGATTCAATTTTGGCACAAATATTTACAATCCATATGATCCAAGGGGTATTTTCAAATACCACTATGCCAGAGTACACTACAACAGGGTCATCAAGATATTTCAGTGGCCAGAGGAGGAACCATAGAATATTTTTTGTAAATCCTCCAGACCTCATGAAATAATAAGTATGACTGTGAGTTTTCAAGTTGTTCTGCATATGACAATAGTTTCAGAAGAAGCAACAACAACAGGAAGCAGTTTGGTGCAGGATAAAGGAAAGAGGAAGATAGCTGATAATGCAAAAAGACGAACAAAGCTGGAAGATGAAATAAAATCCCCTGACTGAGAAAAAAAAATCAGAAATAGAAGCAAAGAGGAAGAAGAGGCAACACAGAGAATATCAGAGAAAGAGAGAGAAGCATTACTTAGAATAAGCAGTTTAGAGAGCATAAAAATAAGAACAAGAGTTGAAGGAAGAATGAGATCTTAGAAGAAGAGAACTAGAGGAGAGACAAAATTAAGAAGAGGAAGAAGGAACAGTGACACAATAGAAGATATCACACCTATACATGTTCAATAATCAATACAGGATCAACCAACAATAGAAGGAGTGAGTGAATAGGTGCAGGAATGATATTTTTCTTAAGAGCTTCAATAATTGATTGAAGTCAAAAAAATGGAAGTGGAACTAGATTCACAAGATGAGGATGTGGATGTAATTCCCAACGTACCTCAGGCCACCTTTCAGACTCCACCACCTTCAACCGTAGAGAAAGTACTGAGTGAGAAAGGGGAGTTAGTTCCCCTTGATGATGATATGATGATGGATGTGTATAATCTTCCATTTGATGAATCGTAGAAGATGATGTTACAAGCATGGAGAAATAACTTCTCAGATGATAATGCATCACCTGTATTCATGAGAGAAAGGGTGATAGTGGAAGACACTATCAAGAATCCAAACACCATTACCAGTGCCAGCTTGTCGTTTGCAGGAGCAGTCAAATCTAACACCCAGTGTTTGGTGGCGAAGAATAAGCAGTTGGCGTAGAATCTATAGGTACTCCGATAAGAAAATGAACAACTCCATTCAACAACACACAATGCACATTTCACATAGGTCTACCACGAGGAGATAAGAGAAATGATAATTAGTGAATTATCCACACTTGGAGACACTATTCAAGACCTTTATGAGGATTTTGTGTCCGTACATAAGGAAATTTTCTTCTTACATGACTTGCAACGATAGAACACATAGTTTTTCAAGATCCTTAAGAATGTATAGGTTGCTATCACTACCATTCATGAGTGAAAAATGTGACACAAGGCCTCACAACTTACACTAGTGAAGAAGATGAAGTCGTAAACGGAGTCAGAGAAAGCCAAAGTTCAGATGTTGATCCAGAACAACAAGCAACTTGCCTCATTCATCTAAAACATTAAGGCCTCACCACCAAGGGGGCATGCTGAAAGTCACCCCCCTTTGGTTATAAATTCATCCTCATAGCTCTTGTAGAGGGATTTTTGGGAACAAATCTTTTTTCTAGGCTTAGACTTACAAAGGGCTTCACAGTTTTGTTTCAACCTTGGCTTCCCCGTAGCGTAGAGGGAGTATACTTTTTTGGGAGGGGAAGGTGTTGTTAAATTCACATTCCACTATTGGGGAAAGTGGTTTGTCATGTTGAATATATGAATGGAACTTCAACTTATAATAAAATAACAGTTGATACGTCTTCATGCATATATTTTAAATGCAGTAGCACTATTATTGTTATATTTTTTACGTATGTTTTTTAACTTACGCATATGTTTATGAACCATTTAGTTTGCATATGTATGAATCTGGTTGAATCCATGCTCATGTTTTAACCCATCACCCTTTAACTTGTGGACTATTATGCTTGTTAGTTTGTGTGATGTCTTTTCAGCTCATGTGTTTCTTTCAAGTTGCATACTATTAGAGGCTTCCAATGAGCACACTTCATTTTCCCTTCACGTGATAGAACCGCTCATGCATCATATTGAATTTTTGGAGGGTCACACACTTGCTTTAACCGAAGACACCGTGCACTAGTCTATGTGTTTTTCAATCCAAGGCACATCATTAAATACCCCGTTGTTGGGACTCCAACTCCAAACTATGTGAGTTCTAGTTGGAACTTCATATTAGGGAGATCCATTGAATGGTGGTGGGTCTAGCACCATCAACATTTCTCGAACTAAAAGGAGGGATAAATGACAAGTTCATCCCTTAAATTCTGTTTTGAGTTTTTGCACTCATTTTATGACTTCTTCTAAAATCACATTCCAAACATGTTTTTCCAGAAATCTAAATTTTCAAGTGTCGATGAATATCATTGATTAATTATCATTTATTAAATTATATGGCGAGGTTAAAACAACCTTTCTTGAGCATACTAATCATTTTCTTAAATTTTTCATAGAGTCCAACAACCCCTATGAGGATGTTGACTGTTGGTTGTTAATTCTCACGTTCGAAGGGCGTGTAAGGAAATGTGTTACACATTGACCGATGGCTCCATTCACCCTTTTGAATTTTTTTTCACAAAACCATTCCATGATTTTGACAGATATGATTACAAACATTGGTGCAAGAAAAATTTGGACTTGCGATAATCGCCTGATGAATCGTTGCTTCATTTTCACAATCACTTTGTATATCTTTGTTTTGAATTTCCATAAAATGAAGTTTATTGGGATATAATGATGGAAAAATTTATACATATTGTTAGAATTTCACTAACTCCTCAAGACTCAGATTTTTTCGAGTCACTCCTAGCTTATGGCGAGTCTAGATTTTCCAAATATGCGGCAGACAAGGCCACTGTTCCAAGTGACCCTTCGTCCACTTCCCATGAAGCATCTCTAAACCCACAGGTTGATCTAGGAAAAAATCAGAAGTTTATTGCTGAAATGTCACCACCTATTGTCACCTTACATACTTAGAACCCCTACACATTTTTGCACTACAAATTAGATGAGTGCACGATGAATTTTTTTCTCTGCATCCTCCATCCTTCAATACCTTTGATCCTACAAATTGCTATAGTTTATGTGTTCATATTTTTCAAATATCTCCTTTGATGTTCATGAGGATCATGTGTCAGATGGATTTGTCCTTGAGCATCCAACATGTGATGTCATTTACAAAGAGTATGTGTGGGATTCAAGATTTGAACAAGAATCTGCGATGAAGAATGACTCTCTTCCTTCTGGAGGTCTTCCGCATTATCCTTAAATTTTTCATGACTTTGTCATTTCTTTTGAGTCATGTGAGAATTCATTTTCGAATACTGCTAACACTTCCAATCATTCAAAAAATTCGTGGAATGCCATTTTTTCATATAAATGTGGAGAGGATAAATTTTCTATCATGGATCTTCACAACTCCTCATCATACCTTTCTGGAAACATAGAAGGTGAAATTTCTCGCTTTTCAACTTCCCCTCTATATGATTCATAAAATCATGAGGATGCCTAAGTTGGTGACCTTGAATTTTATGATCGTGGTTCTTGTGACCTTCTCTTTGATTCAGGTGGTCATGGTGTTGATTTTTCCGTTGTTGAATTTTTTAAGACACCTATATTTGATGATCTACCTTCTTATGAGTTGGAACTTCCTCACTGTTGTCGAGACATTTTTAGCCCGAGCTGGTGGTTATGTCAGGTTCTCAAATCCTTGATGTCAGTTCCATCTATGATCAAAATAATGTTGAATATGTCGGGGCTCCTTGTCACTTTACCACATATATTGAAAATCCTTCTATTTTAGAATTTTTGCATCCTCCATCTATTTTTCATGATCATGTCGCTCAATATTTCGAGGATTCGTACTTGGTGAATGTTGTGGGGAAAAAATAATTCTTTCTTTATGTTTGGTTGATCTTGTAGTTTGAAATTTGGCATGTGTAAGTATTTGGTTGACAGTGTGTCAGGACACCATGACACACCCACAAAATGTTTTCCTTGTGCTTTTTGTTCTTACTTTTCCACACATTCTTTCAAACTTTGAACATTTTTATTTACATTGTGTTATCTTTCTTGTTGCATGATTTTCTTGCTTATATTTCTTGACATGTGCTCCCTCACCTAAGTAGGACAACTAATGCCTCAGTTTTGGCATTGGAAGTATCACTTTACATGAGTCTGGCCTACGTTCTACTTAGGTTAGGAGTAGGAGTAGTGTTTGATTTTCGGTGTTATTTTCTTTGATTTGCTTTCATTAATTTGTTTTCCACTCTTCTCCTTCCCTTTGTTTGTTTTTAGTTTCAGGTTTGTTTCCACATGAGACTGTGTTCTTATATCAACACTTGGTTTTCCGTCTATTCCCTCTCTTTGCGCGAATCTTGATATTTTTTCGTTGATGATACTCAGATGGAAAATTCATTCCCTGTCAAAGAGAGTCCTGGTGAAATCATGATGTTGGATTTTAACTGGCTCTGCCTACTCTAGTTGAATTTATATATTCAGCCAATCCTTGTCCCTATAGTTGAGTAGAGTATGGAGGCAATAAAATCCTTAACAAGTATATCAGAGGTATATGTAAACATCCCTTTATGAATGGACAACCTCTTATGCTCTCAATAAGTCTGGATTCCTCTTCCACTCATGAAATAAATAAATTGTGTTAAGTACCTATACTACTAGTGTAGTCCCTTATTGTTGTTAGTGTAGCCCCCTTATTGTTATTGTTGTATCCCTATAACCCCCTTATTGTTGTTATTGTGGCCTTACATTATTATTTTTAGGTTGGCTAGGATTATATCGTGACCCCATGGACTCCTATAGATAGAAGGAGGTTTTGTCATTTGTATCATCCAAGAATTGTTCATTTATGTAATGTAAAGTAGGTTTTCCCCTCAAAGTGACTGATTTATAAGGTGTTGATCTCTCTTCTTTTCTATTTTTGGAGTTGGTTTCATAACATTTGGTATCAAAGATTTGGATTCTAGGGCTTCTCTTCTCCAAATAGGTCATCGTGGCAATTTCACTATACCTTTTTTTCTACAAAGCTCTAGAAGATGAAATTTTTACCATGAGAAGATTAAAGCCTGAGGAAATTTGTGTAAAAATTTCAGATCTTGGCTCACAATATTATCGACAATATGATATGTGGAAGTTATGGTTTGTGCAGGCTACCGAACTAAAAGAGGTGACCTAGGGAAAATCGTCATAACTCTCTCTCTGAGCATCGAATTTGAATTATTTAAAAAGTGGCTGAAAGTAAATAAAATTTAGTTTCCTATGTGTCAATTTTAGAGCTGAAGGAGGAAATAGTGACACGTGGCATGTAGTACAAATTTTCTCTATTGAACTTGTCAATAATTAGGTCATTGTACGAGACTGGGCATAAATTTGACTTGAAGAATCCAAATCAGGTCATACCTGTGGCATTCGAAAGAAGATTCAGAGGGATACTACAGGACCTAACTTGATCTAGGTGGATATTTGTGGCCACCCACCTATTCCATTTGGGCTTTCACCATCATTTTTTTCAGTTTTTCACTTTTACCGCATCTTACAATTTTTAGCAGTTTTTCGGGTCTTGAACTTCTGAAGCCATTTTGAGGCCGTAAATGACTTTTTTGAGGAAAATTGGAAGCCACATGGGTTCATGAAATGATTTTTCTCAGACAAAAATTTTTACTCCTTGGATAGTTCTTTCTAACAAGGTATGATGTGCATCAAACAGAGATCGTATGCCAAAGTTACGTCCCTGGGAAGTTGAAACACCAATTTACCCATACAGGGCCCATAGTTTTGGCGCTTCATCTCCTACGGTTAGGTTTTTGGATTTTTATGGTTTTGCATTATTTTTCAACAATAAATAGGCCTTTGAGCCTCATTGTAACACAGTTCGGAGGCATGTAATCACCACATCTCTTCTTAGAGATAAGCTACCATCGCCCTAGCTAGTTTATTTCCATTCAGTTTGTAAACATATTTCAGTTATTTGATATCAATGAAATGAAGTATTATTTCTGCTGCATGTCTGTTTTTATGTATATTTCTTTATTTTATTGCATTCCTGCATAAATTCGGATCAGTGGTATTAGAGTGAGTTTTCTCTTTCTCTGTTTTTCTGTGCATGTCCCCAACGAGGTCAAGGTATAAGGAGTTAGGGCTCAATCTTGTTGAACCCTTGCAAGATCAGCCTCACAAACTCCAACTAACCTCCATGGTAGAAGAAAATAAAGATGAGGGAGAAGGAGATCCTATCAAAATATTACTCGAGGAGGCCCTTGAGAGAAAAAGGAACGCGATGATGGATAGCTCTGCTTGGATTCGTCAACGGCTACCCACCTACGCCGCATCTGCATCCAAAAACCACTCTGGTGGCACCACTCCCTTCAAGGTATAGATAAATTTGACATTCCTTTATTTGAAGGCCAGATAGATGCAGACACCATAGATAGCTAGTTGAATTTGCTAGAAGGGTATTTCTCGTTCCACGATTTCTTCAACTGAAAAAATATTATTTCTGCATTGCTCAAAGCTGCCCCCCATGTCAAATATTGTTGCGAAACCCACTTGTGATCACCTAAGGACGAGGGGGAATCTTCTCTTTTCTCGACCACACCCACTTCGAATTCTTTCCAAGATGGCATCAAGGAACAATAATACGTCGCGGGGAGCTATGACGACAAGTACATCCAATGGACCACACTGCGTCAGCAAAGGGATCAAGATGTGCATGAACTAACGAATTTGTTCCATACCCTGTGCACAAAGTTGGTTATTAAAGGTTCAGAGATGCATTTGGCGCTCAAGTACCATAGTTTTCTGCACAGAAACATTCAAGAGGAAATGGAGTTCCTCGAAATTAGCCCGCTAGGCATGGCTTATCGATATGCCACCAAGATTGAACATAAATTTAAGAAGAAGAAGTGAGACTTTGGATTTGTGAATCCAAAGCCAGGAAAAGGCATCCCTGAACCATATTAAAAGGGGCAGAGCCAAAGCGGGGCGACTCAGAACACCACCAAAAATACAAATAAGGACACAAGGAAGTGGTGTGAATTTCATAATAGCCCCACTCACAGCACAAACGAGTGTCAGACCAAACAGTCATTGGTGGCCGGACTAAAGGAACCCGAATAAGATGCATGTTATGATCCTGAGCTAGAACTAGACAAGGGAGATAACAGAGGGAAGAATATCATTGATGCGGACCCCAGTGCCATTTTTGCCACCACCAAGCTCCAGGGGGAGGATCCCGAGGATCCAGAGGAGGGGGAGCACCTCTTCCATCCATATATGTGGGTGAAGGGTTCTCCACTGCAATTTATTGTCAATAACGGAAGCCAAAAGAACCTCATTTTAGTAGTGTTCATGAAGCGACTCAGCCTACTGACCATAGCATACCCATAGGCATATACCATTGGGTGGCTTCACCCAGGGAGAGATCTCTGCATTCACTAATAGTGTTGCCTTATGTATAACATCAAGCCATTCAGGGATAAGGTATTATGTGATGTTGCTCCTCTTGATGTAGCTGATGTATTATTTGGCCAATGATACTTGTGGAGGTGACATGCTATGTATGAATCTAGTCCCTATGCTGTCATTATTACTTTGGGAAATAACTTGTACACGATACCAGAGGTAGTACTACCTCCTGCCATCTCTTTGACTACTGCAAAATAACACACTAAGATTGTTTCCCAAACAAGGAAATTATTTTCATTACCATTCACCCACGAGGAAAGAATAATATTATGTCCAAAACCTCAAAAGAGGGCTCCCCTACACAGCAGAAACAGATGGAAAAAGGTGTGCAGGAATACGAAGACATTTTCTCCTTATCCATAGAGGTTCCACTACATTGTTCAAACAAACACTCCATTGATCTGACCCCCGGTGCACCACCGCATGATATTTCCATAACTCATGTGATTAAACAGACATAATCCATGCATGTATTGTCTGAGAAAACCAAATTTATTAAACGCATCCAGCACGTCCGCCAGCAGGTCCACGATGTCCTGGACAAATCCAATACCAAGATTAGCAGAATTTGCCTCTCATGGAGGAACTTAACGCAATGGGGACCATTGCTTCCCAAGGAGGGATGAATGATCCAGGTGGATATTGGTGGCCACCCACCTATTCCATTTGGACTTGCACCATTAATTCTTTTAGTTATTCAGTTTCAACACATCTTACTATTTTTAGCAGGTTGTCAGTTCCTAAACTTTTGAAGTCGTTTGGAGGACCTAATGAGCCACATGGATATTGGTGGTCACCCACCTATTACATTTTAAACCCCACCATAATTTCTTTCAGTTTTTCAATTTCAGCACAACTTACTATTTTTAGCAGTTTTTCGGGTCCTGAACTTCCAGAGCCATTTTGTTGCCCTAAATGGCATTTTTTGGGAAAATCGGGAGTAACATGGATCCATGGACCAATGTTTCTCATACCAAAATTTGTACTCCTTGGATAGGTATTTCTAATGAGACATGATGCACGTCAAATGGAGATCATATGCCAAAGTTAAGTCTCGGGGAAGTTGAAACACCAATTTACCCAAACAGGGCCCATAGTTTTGGCGCTTCATCTCCTACGGTTAGGTTTTTGGATGTTTAGGGTTTTTCATTGTTTCTCAACAATAAATAGGCCTTAGAGCATCATTGTAACACAGTTCATAGGCATGTAGCCACCACATCTCTTCTCAGAGATAAGCTACCATTGCCCTAGCTAGTTTATTTCCATTCTATCTGCAAACATATTTCATTTATTTGATATTAATGAAATGAAATATTATTTCCATTGCATCTCTATTTTTATGTCTATTTCTGTATTTTATTGCATTCTTTCATAGATATGGATCATAATTTCATATATTGAAGATCTGAAATCACAGATATAATTTAGTTTCAATATCGAGCTCCTCAAAAGCAAGAAAGAGGTGTGTATTTGTTTTTTTCAAATTGCATAAGTCTTGTTTGAAAAATCAGTATGAAGTGATTCCAAGGGAATATTGAAGGATATATATCAATATTTGTTTCTAAAATTCCCCTTAAAAATAATTCAACACCCATTCAGTCCTCTAAATACTCTACTATGACTCATGAAGATGAAGAAGCGCAACATGATATATCAAACTGACAAGAGCAATTGCACCAAATTTCGCTCTCACAAAGAGAAATAAAAATTGAAATGGAAGTTTTGAATAAAGGCATGGAATCTAAGATGGATGGTTTGAAGAAGGGCATGGAAGCTAATATGGATGGTTTGAATAAAGGCATGGAAGCTACGGTGGATGGTCTGAAGAATGGTATGGAAGAAAAAATGGAAGTTTTGAAGGAAGACATGAAAGGCGTGAAGGAAGGTTTGACAAATTTGATACAAGAAATGATTCCTAATGGAGAAAAAATAGTATATGAAACTCATGATGAGAGAAAAATAAATGTTAATCATGATTTCGTAAACAAAATTGTTGGATGGAAGACCCACAATCTTCGAAATATCGATATGAGGAAGTTTGATGCAAGGATCCCGTAACATGGATACTACAGATGGAGAAATATTTTGATCTCAATAATGTGCAAAACACACAAAAGGTACGTATTGCAACTTTATATTTATAAAAAAATACATTTGTATGGTATCGATGGCTTTTCTCCCGTAAAACAATTGTCACTTGGTAAATTTTTACAGAGGAAATGATAGCACATTATGAGGATACAAAGAGAAACACCTCCGTTAGCCAATTGTTACATCTCAAACAAAAGAGTTCAGTGGTGGAGCACATTGATGAATTCCAAAAATCGTATATAAGGGTAACAGATATTCCAGAGGAACACATGATTGATGTCTTCATAGGGACTTTAAAGGATAATATCCAACATGACGTTCATCTTTGGGAACCTGATTCATTGGAGAAGGCATTCAGGTTGGCAAGAAAAACTGAATGTAAAATTATGCCAACAAGGAAGCCTACCACTCACATCTATAAAGATGGAAGTGTTGCTATTCCTAGAATTCCACAGCCTACAAGGTTGACACCACAACAATTGGAAGAAATTATTTTACATAGATGATAAGGTCATAAGTGTGATGAGAAGTTATTTTCCACAGATTTTTAAGATGAGGAAGAAAATGAACAAGAAACTTCAAAAGAAGAGGACATACACCAGGAACCAACTCTAGAGAAAGAAGAAATGAGTCTGGCCATATCGTGTAATGCATTGGCATGAATTTCCACTCCTCAAACTCTCAAGATAGAAGGACATGTCAAGAAGAAAAATGTAATAGTTTTGATTGATTCAGGTAGTACCCATAATTTGATCCACTGTAAGGTAGCCAAGGAATTGAATTGCTTCCTATACCCAACACTAGAATTTAAAGTGATGGTAGCAAATAGAGGAACTATAAATTTCTCTGGAAAATGCCATAATATCAAGCTAAGTATGGGGGAATATTTATTTAATAGTATAATTCTTTCCATTCCAATGGGAGGTGCTAATGTTATACTAGGAGTACAATTGTTACAATCTTTCGGAACAATACCTTTTAATTTTCAAGAAATTTTCTTGAAATTTTTTTCAGAAGGAAAGGAAGTTGAATTACATAGTATCGCAGGGAAGATGAGAAATATAATAAGCTATAATGTCATGAAAAATATTCTGAAGAAAGAACAATGAGGTGTAATTTCACAGTTATGCTCGCTAGAAGTTCCAACATCAAAATCATCTATTTCTCTAGATCTCCAAAAATTCTTGGACAATCATTCCAAGGTGTGTAAAACTCCCAAAGGACTCCCACCTATTCGTGATCATGATAATTCTATTCATTTAATTCCAAGAAGTGTTCCTCCAAACATCAGGCCTTACATATATCCTTATGTCCAAAAGAGAGAAATTGGACGTATGATTGCAAAAATGTTAGAGGCTGGTATAATTCAACCTAGTCAAAGTTATTTCTTTGCTCCAGTAGTATTGGTGCACAAGAAGGATGGATCTTGCTGCATGTGTCCAGATTATAGGGAGCTCAATAAGCTCACTATTAAAGATAAATTTCCCATTCCTGTGATTGATGAATTATTGGATGAATTACATGGAGCAATTTATTTTACCAAGTTTGATCTTCCTTTAGGATATCCTCAAATTATAATGAAGATTGAATATATTTCGAAAAAAACATTTCGAACTCATGAGGGTCATTATGAATTTTTGGTCATGCCTTTTGGCCTTACCAATGCACCTTCTACATTTCAAGGGTTGATGAATTCCATTTTCAATCCCTTCCTTAGAAAATTTGTGTTAGTATTTTCTGATGATATACTAATCTACAACAGGTCTTGGAAGGATCATGTTCAACATTTTCACAAGGTGCTAAAACTATTCGAGGAGAAACAATTATATGCAAAACCTCCAAATGGTTCTTTGGAGTACATGAGGTGGAATATCTGGGTCATGTTGTATCTCACGAGGGTGTTAAGGTAGACCCTAACAAAATTAAATCCATTAAGGAATAAAAGGTCCCCACAACCATAAAGCAATTGTGACGATTTCTTTGGCTAACAGGGTATTCTCGCAAGTTTGTTAAGAATTATGGGAGAATAGTAGCTCCTCTAACAACATTATTGAATAAATATTCATTTTCATGGACTCCTGAAGCAACTAAGGCCTTTGAATATCTTAAAGAGGAAATGTGCCTAGCACCGGTATTAGCTATCATAGACTTCACAAAAACCTTTATTGTGGAATGTTATGCCTCAGGAAATGGAATTGGTGTTGTTTTAATTCAAGAAGGAAGACCCATTATTTTTTAAAGTCGTCCAATCAAAGGAAAGTATTTACAGAAATCTATTTAAGAGAAGGAAATGTTGGCAATACTACATGAACTAAAGAAATGATAAGCTTACCTAATGGGAAGACACTTGAAGGTAAAAACTTATCATGATAGTCTTAAACACTTTTTGAAACAAATACTATCTTCAAAAGAGCAGCAAAAATGGGTCACAAATATTTTGGGTTATTACTTTGAAATTATCTACAAAAAAGGAAAGCTAAATGTTATTGCAGATGCACTCTCACGAAAGGATGAAGAGGTTGAAGCATTTCTTTGTGCAATTTCTATTATCCAACCAGATTGGATAACCAAAGCAAGGGATGAATGGAATAAGCACAAATAAGTGTGGGTACTAATTCAAAAGTTGTAGCAAGATCCTAGTACATATGATACATTTAGGTGGAAAATGATCCTTATGGTACAAAGATCTCTTATATCTTTTAAGAATTACCAACTAGAACAAAATATTCTTTTGGAATTGCACACTTCTCATTTAGGAGGACATAATATTTTTAAAAAATTACCACAAGGTGAAGAAAGAATTTTTTTGGGATTCCCTTAAATATGATATTCAAAAGTTTGTGGCAAAATTTTTGGTTTTCTTGCAAAATAAAGTTAAGACAATTAAGACCTCACGTATTCTACAACCTTTATCCATTATAAGTGAACGTTGGGAGGAGATTTCAATGGATTTTATTACAGGTTTACCTAATTCTGAAGGAAAGAGTGTCTTCATGGTGGTTATTGATAGAAATACCAAGTATGCACACTTTTGTGCATTATCTCATCCATTTAAACAAAGTACAATTGCTACTGCATTTATGGAAAAAATTCAGAAGCTACATGGAAACCCAAATATTATTGTAAGTGACAGAGATCCCATATTTACTGCAAATTTTTGGATGGAATTATTTTCTTGTTTGGGTACCAAACTAGTTGATATCTCATATTATCATCCTCAATCTGATGGTCAAAATGAGATAGTGAACAAATTTTTGGAAGGATATCTTCGTTGTTTTGTATCTAATAAACAAACATAATGGGTCAAGTGGTTACCTCTGGCTGGATGGTGGTATAACAGTTCCTTCCATATTGCAGCAAAAATGACCCCATTTATGGAAATTTATGGATATCATTCATCGTCCATCACATCAAATTTAATAGAAAATTATAAGATTCAAGCAGTGGAAGATCACATGAAGCATCAACAACAAGTTATCCAAATCTTAATAGATAACCTAATTTTGGCACAAAATCCAATGAAACAACAAGAAGATCAACATCACAATGAGAGAAGTTTTTATGTACGAGACTCGGTATTTTTACAGCTACAACCATGCAAACAAATGTCCCTCAAGCAAGCTAAGAAGGATAATAAATTATTGTCAAAGTACTATGGTCCTTACAAGGTGTTGCAAAAGATTCGTACTATGGCATACAAATTGGAGCTTCCTACTTCTTCGCGAGTGCATTCAGTTTTCCTTGTTTCATGCTTAAAGAAGGTTATAGGTGACAAAATTCTAGTTCAAACAAAATTTCCATAATTTGATGAAGAAGGAAAAATCATATTGGAACCTGAAGTAATCACTTAAACAAGAACTCGACAGCTACAAAATCAATCAATTTCTGAGTATCTCATCAAATGGAAGAACTTACCCATTGAAGATTCTACATGGGAGGATGAGAATTTTATACAGAAGCATCTAGAGCTACTCAAGCATTGAGGACAACACTTTTTTTAATGAGAGGGGCGTGTTAGGTCCCTATATAACTAGTGTAGTCCCTTATTATTGTTATTGTAGCCCCCTTATTGTTATTATGATACCCCTGTAATCCCCATATTGTTGTTATTCTGACATTGTTATTGTTAGGTCCGATAGGATTATATTGTGACCCCATGGAATCCTATATATAGAAGGAGTTCTTTTAATTTTTATCATCCAAGAATTGTTCATTTATGTAATGTAAAGGAGGTTTCCCCTTCGAAGTGGCTGATTTGGAAGGTGTTGATCTCTCTTTTCTTCTATTTTTGGAGTTGGTTTCATAACAAAGTGCCTATGAATAGTTATTTAAACAAATGAAAATATGAAAAAAAATGAAAAAAATGAAATATAGGGTGAAATAAGAGAAAGGATTCCTATGTAGAGAGGTGAATGAATCAACTCTGCTAAGGTACTATCCAGGCTCGCTGGAAGTGGAGCAATGTTTGTGTTCCTGAAGTGACTCTATAGGGGTCCTATCTCGAAGCTTTCTAGCAACAGAGCAACACCATATATGAAAATAAATACTATGGAATTTTTGTTTTACTTGTGCACTTAAACACTCCTCATCCCCAATAGAAACAACTTAGAGCGACTTGGTTTCATTAGTATTCCACTGATGAAGAGGATGGAAGGGGCTATATCTTTAGCTTAGTCCAAGTGAGGAAGATGTCATAATCAATGAATTGAAAATACTTCCAGAAGGGTGAGAACAGTTTCAAATGAGACAAGATTCATTCAGAGAGTTGGATTTATACCCATGTCTCGCCAATGTTGTAGTGGCTACAACCACGCTCCAAATTTTTTCCATTGCCTAGATTTTGGAGCCACACCTTCTTTCATTGGAGCTTACCTTGCATTGCTATTAGGTATCCATGATTTGGATGATGTTTATATTTTAGTTATTCTTTTGTTCAACTACTCTTTACTTAGAAAATATTTTCTAATTCACAAGCTAACCTCCTGTATATGCCTTTTATAGTAGTTCTAAGCTTGCCTCCAAAACTATGTAATTCATGGAGCCAGACTTGACCTTGACGTTTAGAATTACACATTCATGACTAGAAGTCATCCTTCAGCTCGAAAATTGCATAGTCATGAGAAGTAGACCAAAAATTTACACAAAAAATGTGCAATCCTTCACTAATATTAGAAACTACGTAGTGCACTAAGTCAGGAGTTGCTAGTTCTCCAGAACTGTGTAACCCTTCCTAGTGATGTCCATGGCAGGTTTTCCCAGAAAAATAAGAAAAGCTAAAAAACAAAAAAACATACCTAAAATTTACGGATATATTTCTAGTAACCTGAAGGAAGCACACTTGATATTTTTGGAAAGTGTCACCATGTGTCACTTTTTCCTTGATTTTTGGCATGTGCATCATAAACCCTAATTTATCAAATATATGTAATCAACACCCCTAGATTTCATTCTCACATTTGATCTTGGAGCTCTAGCATTCTTGAGGATATCAGGGAACCTTTGATATGATTATCGTCGCTTTTCCGGGTGAGTTTAGAATTTATCACCTTTAATCGATTTTTTGTCTCTTTTTATCATTTGGATTGCATGAGTGTTGTTTTTCTTATTTATTTTCATGCATGTTGGATTTTTAACTTGCTTTAGCCTGTACAAGTGTTGTTTCAAGTTATCATTTTCCTTCACAAGTGTCACATTGGTTTGTTTATTTTTCACCGATCCTTGTCCTTGTGGTGACTCTCCTCATCAATGTCATTCACTTCTTTTTTGTTCAATTTCTGCACTCCATTTTTCTTTTTTCAATAACACTTATTCATATTTTCACTCCTCCACCATATCTTATATCTTCTCATTTTTCACACTTCCCATGGGAAGATTTTCCTTTCCCTTGGCGAGAATTCACTTTTCCCAGTTGTACATTGCACAATATTGATGGCAAAACTTAGAGCTTGGCCTATAGAACTATAGAAGGTGTAGTACATGTTTTCCCCACTATGCATTGTGTAGTAAAATTCCTCAACCTACATCCTTGGCCAGTAGGAATGAAAAATGCGTAGACGCTTCTAGCTCATTGCTTAGGTCGAAGTCCACATTGTGCAGTCTCAATCCTCAAGCTTCTACATTGACTGTAGGGAATATGCAGTGCATAGTCCCCTTAGCCAGCCAGACCCTCTTCCCAGCAAGAATTGCGTAATCGTTCCAGTCAGTTTCCCGATGTGCTACATAAACATGTCGTGAAATCAATTGTTCTTATAACTAATATTTTCTTTTTGTGAGTGTCTTTTTTGTCACATAGGTACAATATTTGTTGAGCATCTCTCCGACAGTCACATTCACAATGGAACCTAAGAGATTTTCCTCAAAGGAAACCAATGAAATAATTACTATGGGAATAGTTGAAAAATTTTCGATTAACTTGTGATTTTATGTGGACACTTAGTTGTTTATAGAGAAGTGATCAAACCTGACATGGAAATAGATCAAATATGAGTTCACAAAGGACTTTTAGGTAGACTTAGAGGGCCTAAATGTGTATTTCAGCATCATGAAGTCAGGGCTTTACAAGGTTGTATTCAGGTATCCAACCTTCCCATGTGCAGATTTGATCAATTGGGTTCTCTCAAACACTGGTGAGAAAACTATGAAATTGAGAAACACCAGCAGGTAGAAGCTTGCTACATTATTGGAAACATATTTTCAAGATATTTATCATCTTCCTAAGCTAGTGAAAAACATGGACTCACTATTCTATGCCACCCAAAACTATACGAACACAAGAGATATCATCAAGAGATGGGTGGAGGAGCCATTGAATTTTAGATATAAACCCACCCACATGTACAAGACAAAGGCACTTATGAAGGCATATAAACTTTTGGTCATAATATCTTGTAGAATATATGGAAAACCAAACAGAGAGACCTTTCCTCAGGGGTGGGATATCTGATTGAACCAGGTGGTGAATGAGGGAAAGTTATTCAATAGGTATATTGTTTGGCTCATCGATTGAGAGTCCATGTGAGAGAAGCTTAGAATCCACCCAAAGGTGAGAAAGTGCGATTCTACATGTCTACATACTTACTAGATGTAGCCTGTGCACAAAATCAGTTTCCTACCATGGACTAGGCATGTACACCTAGATACAATTCCATACATATATATTGGAAGCTACTTTCATATTCCAATCATCGCGGAGTCGTGAAACAACTTAGTGATCACTTCATCATCCTGCTTTACAAGAACATCTTTTAGGAGGACCCACCTTGCATGTCACAAGAAACTATGTAGGTGATATAAAAGATTCCAAATTGGTTTGTCTTACATATGACACACTGATTAGAGTATTCAGTGGGAAGAAGTCTCCACATATTTTTCTAGGATATGACACCCACAAGTTTTTCATGAAAGAAGTATCTTACCATATATCTAGAGGGTTGTTAGTAGCACTAAATATGATGAAGAAGGTGCAATGGCCAACACTTCCTTTGTAGGTAAAATTATATGAGATTAATAATATCAAAGTCGTAGATGCCGAAGGGAAAGACATAGTCAAATTCGAGTGTTACACAAAGAGTTAGAATCTGTATGATCCGAGGGGAATTTTCAAAGACCACTATGCTAGAGTATACTACAACTTGGTCAACAGGATATTTCGATGGCCAAAGAAAGATTCATGAAATAAATTTTATAATCCTCCTAACCTCATGAACCAATCAGTACAGATGAGACTTCTCAAGTTGTTCTGTAGAAGGAAATAGTTTTTGAATAATAAACAACATCAGGCAGTGGTCCAGTGTAGGATAAAGGAAAGGGGAAGGTAGCTAAAAATACAGAAGAGGAAAAAATATGGAAGATGAAATAATATACTATCACTGAGAAAAAAAATTTAGAAATCAAAGCAAATAGAAATCAGAGGCAACAAAGATAAGAGCAGAGAAAGAGAGAGAAGCAATAATTAGAAAAAGCAGTGTAGAAAGCACAGGGAGAAGAACAAGAGTTTAAGAAAGAATGGGAGATTAGAAGAAAATAATAAGAGGACAGACAAAAGAAAGAAGAGTAAGAAAGTCAAGGTGCCACAACATAAGAGAAGACACATATATAGGCTAAATAATTAGTACAAGATTAGCCAACAATAGAAGGGGTAAGCGAACAGGTATAGGAATGTGAGTTTTCTAAAGAGATTTAATATTTTATTGAAGTCACGAACATGGAAGTGCAACAAGAGCCACAAGATGAGGACATGGACCTGATTCTAAGTGCACCTTAGACTACCTTTTATAATCCCCCACCTTAATCCACAGAGCAAGCCCCAAGCAAGGAAGGGGAGGTAGTCCCCCTTGATGATGATCTGCTGATGGATGTGTATAATATTTCATTTGATGAAATGTAAATAATATTGTACAAGCATGAAAAAAATTACTTCTCGAATCATCATGCATCACTTCCATTCATGAGAGAAAGGATGACATTGGAAGACACTAGCAAGAATCCAAACACCATTCTCGATGTCATCTTGGCCTTCATAGGAGAAACCAGATCTAACACTCAGTGGATGGTAGCTAAGAATAAGAAGTTGTCAAAAAATATACATGCACTCCGACAAAATAATGAGCAACTCCATTCAACAACAGAAAGTTCACTTTCCGCATAGGTATACTTTAATTATATAATAGGAACGATACTTTCTGAAGTAGCCACACTTGGAGACACCATGAGGGGCCTTTATAAGGAGTTTGTGACCATACATAAGGAAGTTTTCTGCTTACATGACTTGCAAAAATAGAGCGGAGAGTTTGTCAAGATCCTTAAGAATGTACAGGGTTCCATCACAATCATGCATGAGTGGACAATGTGATACAAGGCCACACCACTTACATTGGTGAAGAAGATGAAGTGGAAGGTGGAGTTATAGAAAGCCAAAGTTCACATGATGATATAGAACAATAAGAAACTCTCCTCATTCATTGGAAATATTCAAGCCTCTTGTGTATGGATATACATTATTCTGTACTGCATGGTGAGAACCCATTAGATCCCATCAATTGGTTCACTCACCCACACTAAGCACAAGAGCCAAGTGTGATAGGAGATTGATGAGTACTTGGAGCAATTGAAGAAAATTTCCACCAAGGAGGAATCAGATCTTAATAGGCAGAACATGAAGAACTACATTGGTGGCCATGTTCATATTCGAAAAATGTTGTTCCTCATTTAGCAAGAGGTTCAAACCGGATCCAAGACATTGCACTCGAATGTTATGGAGCTGAGAGTCCTCCTTCATCTTGACACCTCGTAGTGATTTGGTGTGATCATCGCACAATACCAAGATTTGCATGAGTATGTGACATAGAAAAATGAAGTTGAGGTTTCCTGGCTTGATTTTACCCAAACTCCAACATCATAGTGTTTTTTCTTGTTAGGCAGTAAAGTTGTCTCTACCCTATTTTTTATTATATGGGTATGAGTGGAAAATGTATATTATTGTAATTATTGTATAAGTGAAATTACATGTATCCATGATGGAAGGTGAAGAATCACATGTAACATGAGGATTCATGAGGGGAGTCCAAGTGTAATATTCCTACATTAGCACACAGCTAACTGGAATATTAAATTTTTATTTTTGCTCTTAGATAGAGGAATAAGAGGGTATGGAGACCCATAAATCTCCTTAGTAGGAATAAAGATGCTCCTAGTGTGAATGGAGGTCATCTTAAAAGCTGGATTGAAGACCCTTAGGTGTGAAAACGGGCTAGAGCATGAAGACAAGGTCAACTTTGACCAAATCAACAATGCTATTATGGAGTGACATTCATGGGGGGACAATGCAGTTTTGGAGGGAGATTGAATGCATGGAAGTAGTGACCTAATTGAGTGGGGCCAAGGGTGAGAAAGCTCATCACTTATATAAGGAAGAGGATTGCATCCATATGGGGATATGTTTTATATTATTATTTTTATATGGTCTGTTTAGACTTTTTGCTCTCTTCAGCTATTTAGCTAAGATTGCAAGTGTTGTTTAGCACAGGGTGTTCCTGGTCGGGAATCCCGCCTCTTTCCTTGAGAGGCCCTTTGGAAGAGTATTTAACTACCTTTTCCACTATCCAGCATTAGGCCCAACTCCATCTTTGTTCTACAATGCAATTTCTATAGAGTATCATGTTGTGTTGCAGAGTGCAGCAGTGGAGAGTTGATCTGGGTCATTTCCTTGCTTAATTTCAGTGGATGAAAGTTTCCTTCCATTGAGAGGCTAGAAAATAGGACCCTTGAGCCTCACTTCATCATTCAACATTAGGCTAAGGTACTGCTATTAGTTATAGCACATTTTTCTGAACGAACTGTGTTATTTCATTGTGCAGTTGCAGTAGAGGGTTTGGAGACATAGTTAGGGGAGATAGATTTTCAGTGAGGGGATCAAACTCTCATTTGGAGAATATATAGGAAGATTTTTTCATACATTTCTAGATCATATCAGCCACCTCCTATCATCTATCCAGTTGCAGATTATTAGTCAGCCCTAGGGCCATATTTGTATCTTCTGCATTTTTTTGAATTTCACAAAACCCTTTCCAGGTTATCTTGGAAATGTGCTTGGGAGCTTATATCTCTGTTCTCGGCATTATTTGAGCCATATAAATTTAGTCTATGTATTTACATTCTTCAGAAATAGTTATATCTAATAAAATGGGGTTGTCATAGCCTTGGGCATTATTGTGTAGTAGTTTTCTTCATGTTTCATGTACAGTTCTCATGAGGCTTGTTTTGGCCTAACTTGAGGGACTATTTACTCAAGAAATTGTATACAATTTGCTACTATGATCTTAATATGATGGATATATGATCTTCTTACATTTTATTTGTTGATTTATCAATTCTCTTTCAATTATTGTGTTCATATATTGCTGCTTTCCCATTTGGGAATATTACAGTGGTATGAGAGCATAATCTTGGCTCAGCCTGTGGATTTGAGCCATTATGCTATCAGGAGAATAAAAAGAAGGATAAGGAGATCAAAATCATGGAAAGAATGAGTTTTATCTCATCTCTTTTCAGATCTAAGAGGAACCTCACCAAGGAGATCGAGCAAAGAAAAGTGGAGAGAAGTAATGAAACCACATTAGGTTTTCAAGACGAGGAAGGTCCATGTACTTCCTATGAGCAAAAAGGAGAACCGATATTACATAGAGCTCCAAAGAAACATGCTATGCACTTTCCTTTTGAAGGAGAAGACAAGAGGCATGGAGATGGAGGGCACTTATATCATGAGATTCTAAGTGAGTATCTTGCAAAATGTAAGTCTCAACCTAGAGCTTTCAAGGATAATCTAACTCCCCCATAGTTCATTCAGCTCAAAGAAGAAAGAAGACCTTGCAGCAATAGACTTATATTGCCCACATTTGATGGGTCATCCACATGTACAACAAGAGCTTGGGGAATGAAGTTGGATGCATTTTTTCTACTACATCTAGTAGTACAGATAGAAGCTATTGAGATTGCAGCGTTGCACCTTGAGCGTGAAGCAAACATTTGGTGGTTCAGCCATTTGAGTCATGCAAGAGTGACTGCATATGGAGATTTTACTCAAAGGTTGATCAAGAAGTTTGACAAGAAGAAATCAAAGGAGAAGAAACTTCCACCACCACTTGTTGCAGGGGCACTTGCATCAGGAGAAATACCACTTGCACCTTTGCAAAGTGGTCTTTATCTCTTGACATTTAGAGACCCATGCACTATTCTGTAGATGCATGAGGATGAGGGGACTCGTACTAGTGATGATGAAGCTATAGAGGAGTAGAAATCATCATCATTTGTTGGGGAAGTCGTCACACCAAAGGAAGTAACCCTTGTAGTAGTACAAGATGTTCCCAAGCTTTACCAAGGTATTCACATATTTCCATTTCCTATTATTCAACACATCATATGGAGGATTATGGAAACATGCTATCAGGGAAAATGCATGACCTAGGGTCAAAGCACATTGTTGATTTGGAGCAGAAGACTATCACTGCATTGAGGACCCTTGATTTGTTCAAGGAAGAGATATACAATCATCCTGGTTATTCATTGTTGAGCTGCACACAACTCTTGGGGTTGGAGTGTAAATTTTTGGATGATATGATGAGTATTATCCTAAACAATGCAATCCAGTAACATGTGTTTAGCATTGAGCATGATCTTGAGACAACATATGCACCATCATGGAGATCAACAGCACTGTCAATGAGAAATAGTGATGAGTTGGTGGCCTAACTAATATTGAGACATTCTGATGACCAACACACTTGTGTAGCAGTGGATAGGAATATGATTAATGAGAGACGTCTTATCTTTCATTGTTGTGATGGATCTTTCTTGATGAGAATTTCACAACTCAATGAGAAGATTTTTCCTTCAACATACTTGGATCCTTATGGATCCAATGTGGTCATTAATGAATGGTATTCGTTTTGAAATCTCTGGGGGATTGCATTTCAACATCCCATGAAATGCAAAAATAGAAATCTGATTTGGGAGGATGGTATTCTCCATTGGAGGGATGCTAATTTTTAGCATGATGATAGACACTCACCATTGGTTGGATGGGTGATGCTGATGATAAAGAGGATGGAAAGCCACTTGTAGATCTATTACAAGGGACAACATGAGGCAAGGTTGCGTTGGCTACTCTTGAAAGAGTTTGGTTAGCATGTGACATATCCTACTCCAAAGGGTATGTTGGTGGTTGGGACTTGGCATGGCTCTTGCATCATATGGCAGCAAGGAGTTTGGGTGTATTGGGGTGGTTTGATATCCTTCATATCAACCATCATGTTGTTTCTCCATGGTCTATATGGTGATGGTATGAGGAGGCAACAAGAGTTGTTTTTGCTTTGGAAACTCTTGGGAGACTATGGGATGATTTTCTCCCATACTTTGCATGATGTTGCAGGAGTGGATGGTTGCACAATCATGCTGCAAAGGGGCTAATCCTTAGATTTTGAGGATCAGGAGGTACTTCCACCTTGGAAGGAATCTCCCACATATAATAGTATTATGGTAGATGACTTTGGCATTTGGCATGTCAAAGAATGGAGCTATGAGATGACATGAGCCTTATTACAAAGGCCAAAAACACTGTCACTTTGGGGCTTGGGTTTGTTGATGGAATGTTCCTAGGATCAATTCACATATGATGCACTTGATGGACAAGTAGGAGATGAGAGTGATGGAGTAGTGGATAAAGATATCTATTGCCATGATATGATCTTCTTGACTCGGATGTCCAAGCATAAGAAGAATGCTTTACATGCAGCACATGATTCATTATTTTTCATGAAAATATGTCATACCACTATGGAGGGCTAATTCATGGATCTTAGTATCATCTTACTCTCAGTACATGGTAAGATTTTTTTTTTTTCACTTATTGATTATCTAACACAGTATTTTCATTCTCTTGCCATTTCTATACATTGCATTGCTCCACAAGAGGGCAACCCTCTGTTTGGGCTTCATGGTCATTTTGGGACCAAAGACAATGATGGGGACATCCATCTCTTGCATGGCTTCGAGAAAGTATTGTACTATTCTTTCTATGTTTAGTTGATACATAATGCCATTTTTTATTTATTAGTAGATGAGATGACATGCACAACTAGCAATTTGTTGGGAGACAACTTGTCACATCATGTTCTGCTGGAACAAGATCCCCTAAAGCTGAAAATTTTGTACAATTTTGTATATTTTTGGTATTAATTAGTCTAGCGTAGGGGTTTTGGGGTGGGTTAAAGTTCTGAATGCATTGTAATGGATTAAGGGTAGACCTAGAGTCTGCAAACCATGGTTTACGGACCACAGGAAAGTGTAGGCTAAGTCGTTGTAAATAGATGAACATTTTGGGTCTTAAAGTAGGCAAGAATTAAGTCTAATGCTAAGTGAGAATTGTTAGATCTATGTTGGGTCATTGGGGTAAGGACTCCTGATGGCTGTGTGCATGGAGATCCTCAGTCCTGCTATGTGTGGACCCTGCTAGCTATGTGCGCAGGCTGTGTAGGATTGTAACTGGATTTTTTGGATGTTAATATATGTAGATATAGTTACGATATCTCTATGTCATCTAATCTGATGTGTCACTGTTGATGTGAACCTTTGGAGTCTATTGGAATAAAATTGTGTTATCTGTCTATGTTACGAATCTATCTACGTTATGGTATGAAGTATATCTGTAATATTTTATTGATGTGTTATGATAGTATGTGTTGATAACTGCTGATATGCACGTGGATGTGAAGGTATTGAGTAGATATGTGCATGGTAATAGCTCTGTTATACTATTAACAAATCTACAAATAAACATTTCCTGTGCAAACCTGATAGGTTGCGACCAAAGATCTCCTTGGATTACCTACTCTCTTTCAGGATCTGGAAACTTGGTTCTAGCACCCTCCCATATTGCTTCGGGTGAGACTTTGGCCTGTTCAAGCAAGTCACTGCTGAAAGGGCTAGTAGTATATGGTTTTGCTGGCAGACCTTAACCTCCGAACCTAGGTTAGGACCCCTCGAGCCAACAAATGGGGGCATTCCAAGATTGGGAAGAGTGTCGGGATATGATGACCTTATGATTTGAACCTCCGGTCCACTTACGCGTAAAGACATTCCTTGGCCTAGGAGACCCACACGAGAATTTGTTCGCTTGGAGGGAAAAATGGTGTGACCGGACTACAAAAGAATGGGTTCACCTATTTATTCATGCCTTGGGAGCAATCCTCACTGCATGGTACTTAGATGCGGAGCTACATAAGCGTACCCGCCACTGGGAAACATTAAAGGATGAATTTGTAGGGACATGTGGGTTTGCAAGGGGAATGGAGGCACTTGACTAAGCTCTATAGGATATAGATACCTTTGTATTTGATGAATCACACCCTTATGCAGAACTTGGGGCACCAACATGGGAAACACAGATGCAAGATATTGTCAACTACCGCAATATAGCAATAGAAGAGTCTGATGAAGATACGTGAAATGTCTCTATCCCGGAATTAGAGGGAGAGCACGCAGTTACTGGACCCCCACAACAAACTGTCAATGTTACTAAGCCTCTGAAGCTGTGAGAAGTCAACATTGGCACAGAAGAGCAGCATAAGTTGGCTGAAATTGGGGATTACAGGGATGATGATACAATAGGAAAAGTTGCAAAACTTCTCACACAGTATCAAGAATTATTTCTAATGAAGTTTCCACAACTTAAGGGGATCACAGGGGACGTAGGGGTCATGCGCATCACTTTAAAACTAGATGTATGTCCTGTGAAGCAGCGGCCTTATCGATTGAACCCTAAGTATAAACAAAAGGTCAAGGACGAAATTGACAAGATGCTCACTGCAGGTATCATCGAACCAGTTGAACACTCAGACTGGGTAAGTCTGATGGTTCTTTAGGAGAAAAAGACGAAGGGAGATATATGATCTATGTGGAATTATGCAAATTGAATGATGCATGTGTACATGATCCCTTTCCCATGCCTTTCTGAGATGAAATCATTAATAGCATGGGAAGGCAGAAAGCGTACTCATTTACAGACAGGTTCTCGGGCTACCATCAAATCAGAATCACACCTGAAGATCACCGCAAAACTATGTTTGCTACAGAATGGGGATCCTTTCAATATATTGTCATGCCATTTGGGCTCAAGAATGCCCCTCCCATATTTTCGCGAGTGGTGGTCGCAGTGTTCAAAGAGTTCATCCACAAGTTTTTGGAGGTGTATTTTGATGACTGGACTGTCTTCAGCTTGGTGAAGAAGCACGTCTCAAACCTATGCATGATGTTGGATGCCTGTACGAAGCACCAGATTTCTTTGAATATCAAGAAGTGCATATTCTGCATACCATTTGGAATCTTGATCGGGCACATAGTTTTTGGGGAAGGATTGATGGTTGATCCTCCCAAAGTCACAGTTATCATAAACCTGGCAGTACCTACAACTGAGAAACAAATACGTTTAATCCTTGTACATATAGGCTACTACAGGAAGTTTATTCAAGGGTACGCGTTGATCACAACGCCTATGGAAAAGTTTCTTAAGAAGGATGTTTCATTTTTCTGGGATGAAGAATGTCAGAAGAGCTTCGAGCTACTCAAAGAGAAGATGGTCTCTGTGCCTATTCTCATCTTTCTTGACTAGGCGAAGGTATTTCATGTTCACGTAGATGCATCAGGGATCACCCTGGGAGCGGTCCTTACGCATCCTGGAGATAGAGACATTGATCATCTTGTTGCGTTCGCTAGTAGGAAACTCTCTGGTGCAGAGCGCAACTACTCCACTACGTTGCAGAAGGGATTGGCCATGGTCTATGCATTACAAAAGTACCGACACTCTTTTTTAGGAGGATACTTTAAAATGTTTACAGATCATTTGGCTTTGAAGTACCTGGTGAATAAGCCCGTGTTGGGGGAGAAAATCTACCGATGGCTACTGCTGTTCTAGAAATATGACTTTGAGATCATTTTCAAGCCAGGGAAGTTGAATGCTAGGCTAGATCACATGTCCCGAATTGAGAGTGGAAAGGAACCGACCAACCTGGAAGAAGGATTTCCTGATGCGCAGGTGTTTGTTATTAAGGTAGTTGATGCGCACTTTGCCGACATCATTCAGTTCTTAACTACAAGCATGGCACCTGTAGAGTATTCAATACAACATAATAAAGAGTTGGTAACCCACACTGTAGATTTTACCATCATCACAGGTCATATATATAAGATGGGACCTGATGAAGTGTTACAAAGATACATTTTGGAGTCTGAGCGACATGCTATCTTGGAAGAAGCCCACGACAGTGTAGCAGGAGGTCACTACGCAGGGAAAGCAACGACGCAAAAGATCTTGAGAGTTGGACTATGGTGGCCTAACCTACATAATGACTCTCATGACTATTGTAAAGCCTATGATACATGCCAACGAACACGAAGGACATCACATAGAGATGAAATGCCCCTTTAACTGCAAATGGCGTTGTAAGCATTTGACAAATGGGCCGTCGATTTTGTGGGACCTATCAACCCACCCGGAAAGAAGACAGGTGCGTGCTACATTATAACTGCCACTGATTATGTAACCAGGTGGACCGAAGCACAAGTGGTGAAGGATTGCACCGTAGATACTGCTGCACACTTCATCTTTGAGCACATTCTGACTAGATTTGGATGTACGAAGATATTAATGAGCGATAGAGGTATGCATTTTGTTAATGAAACAATAAAGGCCTTGATAGAAGAATTTCGGATCCATCATGCGAAAAGCACTCCGTATCATCCCCAGGAAAATAGAGCGGTCGAAGCTTTTAATAAAGTCTTGGAGCAAGCACTGACTAAGGTCTGTAACATCGATCGTAGCGACTGGGATGTGTGCATCCTATCTGTTCTTTGGGCCTACCAAACCACTTGTACCAAGTTGATAGCGAAAACACTGTTTAGTATGGTATATGGAAAGGAGGCAATTATGCCGATGGAATATATTGTTCCTAGCCTATGCATCGTAGCCTTTACAAATATGGTGGAGCCTGATATAATGCAGGAATGTTTAAAATAGCTTGTGGCTTTGTAGGAAGATTGTTTCATTGCTAATTTCCATTAGCAGGTTCAGAAGGCTCGGGATAAGGCATGGCATGATCGACATATTCGACAAAAGACATTTGTGGAGGGAGAATTGTTCTTGTTGTATGATATCCAATTTTTGAAACACCCAAGGAAGTTCCGTCAGCACTGGCTCGGTCCCTATATGGTAAAAGAAGTAAAAAATGGCAGAGATGTTCGATTAGCTACCCTATGTGGCGATATGTTACTCAACTATGTCAATGGCAGCCAACTCAAACCGTATTAGATTAAATGACTATATGGCTGAAGTAGTTGTATGGTGTGGAGTACGTCCACCAAGAAGGTAAGGACCATGATATGTGTAGGGTGTGACAGAAGATTTGGAAGTCTGGAGGGGTGCGAGGGGGGCACAGGATCATGTTCAGAGTGCAGAAGGCATGCGAGAAGCACAAAGGTGTGCTAGGAGCACAAGGGGTATGCTGGGAGCACAGGGGTGTGTTAGGCACACAGGAGGTACACTCGGAGCCTAGGTGTACGCTGGGCACATAGGAGGTGCAAAAAATAGCCTTTGGAATAGTAAAACCAGGTAAAAGGAAAAAGTTACCATTGAAAAAAGTGGGCGGCTAGCATTTAATGAGGCGATTTTGGAAGATTTTTTACTGTTTACTTGATGGTAAGTTTGGGATAAGGTTTACCCAGCAGTTGGTCAATCGCAAAGGCTATAAAAGCAAGGGGATAGTTCATAAGAGGGTTTCGTATAGCTTGAACAATTTGTGATCTATAGGACTCTGTGCTTCTTGTGCTTTGTTGATTTCTGAGCGCACTTCCCCCTCAGACAGTAGCCACCCTGAGTTTGTTTTTTGCATCAAAATGACTGCCATTAATCCTGCCGGGTCATCCCAGCTTGTGACCTCGATAGAACAAGAATATGAAGAAGTAGTGGAAGTCGAACCAGAAGCCGAGGTAGTTATATCTATGCTGATTCAAGCAAATAAGAAGGGGAAAGAAAAAGCGTAGGGGTCGGGGAAACCCGCAAAATGGGTTGGGGTGAAGCCCCGCACTTCCCCATGAAATGTAAAGTCTCGGTGAATGGTGCCCCAGCCACACTTTCCTAACCCAGTAAATCGACCTCTATCAGCTCAGGAAGAGGCCGAGGTTGCCAAAACAATCAATTGGCTACCAACCTTTGTTCGGCCCCGCAAGCCCTCCACATGCACGCCGAAGAATCTCGATGGCTTGCACACCTACCTATAGATGCTGATAACCCCGAGTGATGTCCCCATCATTGGAAAACCCTTTGGAAAGATCCATGAGGTGAAATTTGATGATCATGACTTGGCCAATTTGGAGGCCTTCCTTGAGTTGGTACCTGAATTATATCTTGACAGAATATAGTAAGACGACAGGATAAAGATTGTCCCCATGCACTGTGTATGTAGATTGGTAGGGTCTAGGCTCTTAAACTGACTAAGGATGCTGCATTTTGGCCACTACAATATCACAGACCATTTGGTACATTAGTTTCTTGCCTTGGTCCATGATGGTTTCTTATGGATCTAGGATCGAATCCCCATCGATGTTTTGATCATCCATTCAATTACTAGTCTTCCCATGGAAGGGTCCGACCCTCTGCTACGCATTCATAAGAAGTATGAGGGGAATATTGCTAACCATGGGCACAAAACCTACCATGTGGAGCAGAACACTCGAGGCTTCATGATGAAATCCATCAGTGACCCTGGTATGTAGTTGGGTACCCAGTTATTAGCATGTAAGATGATGCAAAAATGCCAAGCAGCCTCCGTTCCTGCATATGTAATTCAGTTGGCAGGCCGGTGCGAGAAAGGGGTCTGCTTCAATTGGTCAAAGTACTTATGCAACGAGTTTCTAGCCAATGCCCGTGAATCCCAAGACTAGAGATGGGAATTTTTTTATTCCTCGCTGCTGCTTCTCATCCTGTTGGTTGCCTGGGAAGCACCTGAGGGATTGGTCTTCCCTGAGCTCACCCTAGACATGTGCGAGGGGGATCGATATATGAACTTCTGGGACTCTAAGGATGCATAGCGCATTGAGGACAATCAAGTCTTCTGGGTGTTGTTTCAGAGTGGGTTCGCGGTAGCTATCAACTCCTGGCTGCGTCTATCACCAACCATCTATGATAAGTATAAAAGCATTGCTGCATTCCAGGTGACTTGCATAGTGTCCAAATCAAAGGCCGCAAGGATCTTGTGTGGGTTTTTCTCCCCTATATGGCTGCTGATGAAGAGATTGACAGTTTAATTATCCAATGGCCTCCAAATTGGATGCTTGGTTTCAAAACATGTGCAAAAGGCGTTGAAGGCATGAGAACCACGAAGGTCACCCAACCCACCACTACTAAAGAGACTAGAAGACCAAGTAAGGATACTAGGAAAGACATGGACCCACCATCGCAGACGGCTGCACAGTAGAAAGAGAATACTGAACAAGCATCACAGAAGGACTCACAACTGGCCGAAGGTACTAAAGAATTTGATTTCAGGGGTGCTGACTCCCCCTGAGGAATGAAGAGGACTAGTGACCTTGCTAAAGGGCCACGAAAAAAGCAGCACTCTCAACGACCAGAACGTGACGATGTAATTACACTTACAGAAGGGGACCTTGAGCAAATTGCAGATGCGGTCACTTTGGCTGCAGAGGATAAATGGCTGGAAAACTGATACCTTGCAGACACGTATGATCCAAGTTAGATCAGCCCTAGCAACGAGCAGTGCAATGATCAATACGTCCAAAAGCCGCCTCTGCCCTCTCCCTGGCACAACCCTCATACTGAGCCCACATGACTTAGGCATGCAAGTCTAGGCCTGCACAAAGGTATAGTTGGATCTCGCCTGCCTACCACATGAACCTTTACAACTTCTTCTTGCATCCTTATTTGAATAAATCCAGCACCAAGATCGTTGATTTCATCAACAACTCAGTACAACTAAATAGATCATCAAAGAAAAGACTGTTGAAGCATCCCAGGCACAGGCTACCTATACCCTCATTGCCGTGCAGTACACTCAGATGGAGCACTTAATTAGTAGAATCTACGTGGATGTTACAGAAGAAATCCCAACTACAACCACCCCCCAGGCCAATATTGAGGGGTTGTTCGTAGCATTAAAGGCCTTAAGGACTGAGATACAAGTAGTTAAAATGCAGATGGAACAAAATATCACATACTTGCAAGCCAAGTTGAAGCCAGAGACACCATTGGAGGTGCAGGCCCAACGAGGACAGATTCCTCAGGGTGCCCAATTACTGGAAACAACTATGTAGTTATGGACCAAGGTTCAACGCGACCCACTCCTACTTGAAATCAACCGGGACCTCCGACAGAAGGAAGAAGCGTTTGAACAATTGGAAGCCACTATTCCTACTATGATTCCTACTCAATGAATGGCACGACTGCGTACCAGCCATGTCCTTCAGGATGATATCGACGAACTATGCCAAAAGAAGAAGACCCTCAATGACTGCCTTAAGCCTTGTGCTGATGAAGCCCTAAAGCTCTCTCAGGATGTTGATGCCACTTTTAAACAACTGAACCAAACTCTGGAGAGCGTCACCGCTACGACCGAAGGACCGAATTCATAAAAGTTGGTAGATATTTTTTAGAATGTTGTTTCTTGGAGTGAAGGAGTGCCACCCCCACTAGTTGAGGCGATCAGGCTGCTTCAGATGCAGGTGGAGACCCCACGACCACAATGACTTGGGACGAGTCACAAGATTTTGTTGGGGGACTCTTAGAACAGGATCCCCTAAAGCTATGAATTTTGTACAATTTCGTGTATTTTTTGTTTTAATTAGTCAAGCGCAAGGGTTTTGGGGTGGGTAAAAGCCTCGAATGCATTGTAATGGGTCAAGGCTAGACCTAGAGTCTACAAACAACGATTTTTGGACAACGGGAAAGCATAGGCTAAGTCATTATAAATAGATGAACATTTTGGGTCTTAAATTAGGAAAGAATTAAGTCTGATGCTAAGTGTGAATTGTTAGATCTGTGTTGGGTTGTTGGGGTAAGGACTCCTATCTAAATTTTGATCTTTTTCTCTTAGATAGAGGAATAAGAGGGTATGGAGACCCATAAATCTCCTTGGTAGGAATAAATACACTAATTTAGGTCCTCTTAAAAGCTGGATTGAAGACTCTTAGGTGTGAAAAGGGGCTGGAGCATGAAGACTAGGTCAACTTTGACCAAATCAATAGCTCTGTTATGGAGGAGTGGAATTCATGGTGGGACAACCCTGTTTTGGAGGGAGATTGAATGCATGGAAATAGTGACCTAATTGAGTAGAGCCAAGGGTGAGGAAGCTCATCACTTATGTAAGGAAAAGGATGGCAGCCATATGGGGATATGTTTTAGATTATTATTTGTATATGGTTTGTTTAGACTTGTTGCTCTCTTCAACTGTTTAGCTAAGATTGCATGTGTTTTTTAGTATAGGGTGTTCGTGGACATGAATCCCACCTATTTCCTTAAGAGCCTCTTGGAAGAGTATTGCACTAATGTTTCCACTATTTGGCTTTAAGACAAGCTCCATCTTTGTTCTATAGCATAGTTTCTCCAGAGTATTGTGTTGTGTTACAGTGCAGTTTTCTGGAGGGACTGCGTTATTTCAGTGTGTAGTTGCAGTAGAGGGTTTGGAGCCCTAGCTGGGGGAGATATATTTTCAACGAGGGTTTCAACCTCTCATTTGGAGAATCTATAGGGGGATTTTTTCATAAATTTCTAGATCATATCAACCATCTCCTATCATATATACAATTGCAGATATTATTCAACCCTAGGGCCATATTTGTATCTTCTCCATTTTTGTGAATTTCAGGAAACCCTTTCTAGGTTATCATGGAAATGTGCTTGGGAGCTTAGATCTATGTTCCTGGCATTATTTGAGACATATAACTTCATATATATGTATTTAAATTCTTCAGCAACAATTATATATAATAAAATTGTGTTGTCATAGCCATGTGCATTATTGTGTAGCAATGTTCTTCATGTTTCATGTACATGTTCTCTTAAGGGTTGTTTTGGCCTAACTTGAGTGACTATTTCCTCAAGTACTTGTATACAATTTTCTTCTATGATCTCAATATGATTACTATATGATCTTATGATATTTTATGTGTTGATTTATCACTGCTCTTTCCATTATTGTGTTCATATACTGTTGCTTTCCCTTTTGGGAATATTACACCAAGTGTCACCAAGGGGGTATGCCAAGAATCACCCCCATTTGGTTATAAATACATCATCATAACCCTTATAGAGGGATTTTTTCGAGCCAAGACTTTAGCGAGGCTTATGCTTAGAAAGGGCTTGGGAGTTTTGTGTCATCCTTGTCTTCTCCGTAGTGTAGAGGGAGTATACTTCTTTAGGAGTAGCAAGTGTTCTTGATTTCACATTCCACTATTGGGGAAAGTCATTGATCATGTTGTACGTATGAATCAAAATTTGAATTACAATAAGATCAGAGCCAACACGTCTTCATGCATGTATTATAAATTTATTAGTACTATTCTTGTTATATTTTTGACGTATCAACTGTTTAACTTATGTATATTCTTATGAACTATTTCATTTTCATTTGTACGAATCTGGTTAAATGCATGCTTATGTTTTAACTCATTACCATTTAACTTGTGGACTATTTTTCTTATTAGTTTATGTGATGTATTTTCTGATCGTTTGTTCCTTTCAATCTGAATACTATTACAGGCTTCTAAGGAGCACACTTTGTTTTCCATTCACACGTTAGAACCGCTCATGCATCATATTGAATTTCCGTAGGGTCACACATTTTCTTTCACCAAATACATCGTGCACCACTCTATGCGTTTTGCAATCCAAGACACATCAATAAAGATATCACTACTAGGAATCCTAATCCAAATTTTGTGAGGTCTAGTTGGGACTTCATATTAGGGAGATCCCCTGGATTTTTGCCGGTATATCACCATCAACATGCCCCCAAATGAGGCGATATTTCATAAAGGAAATTTTTCTCATTATATTTAGAAAATTATTATGATGATTAACCTTCATATTGTTACACTATCTATTGGTTTGATATTATAAGAAACGAGTGGGGTTTTTCATTTGTAACTATCGCTAACATACGATGTATGTCATCAATATTGTATGGGAATCAACTATTTTGTCTTGTAAATAATGCTTCTACGCTTGTTTGGTCACTTGAAAAGATATGAAATTTTGAATTTGGCCAATTTGACAATCGACAAAGCTTATAATATTTTGAAGATGAATGGGGGTTCAAATGGAGATTGAGTGATACCAGTTCAATGGATATAAACAGTAAATTTGTAGGCTACATACCTTTTTGTGTAATTGAAGGAAAAGTACTTATGTTGGGTTACATGAAAGTGCAATTAAAGCCATATCATTTGGTGACTGGATTATGAACAAAAACAATTGCTGATGATGTCTCCCTCTTAGAAATATCTGTGCTCCATGTGCAATCGGTTGAAAGATTCAATGATGTTATTGACAATGAAAATTTTTCTCACTTTTTCCAAATAAAAATTCTATTGTTGATATACCGCCATTACCTCTGGATATAATAATTTAGCCTTAGAGGATTCAATATGTTTTTATCAAGACATTGTTGTAGATGCCATTATTTTTTCATGTTTACATACATATTTTCAGGATCAATGTAATGCGAATTTGGACTGTTTACTAAAAACATAGTCATGTCACTTTTTGTTATCTTTGTTTGAGATTACTTGTGTTCCTCTGCTATTTTGGAGATTGAACAATGCACTTAAGTGTCAATTTTTGTTATCTATATATTGATTGTATAAAGTCTTTTTCTATTTCCTATATGAAATTACACAATTGATGCTTCTTTTTGTATTTAAATAACTGAAACATTGTTTATATATGTATATATTTATGATTTGAAAGGATGATTGTTAGTATTTAAACTTATGTAGTATTGAAATTTAGTTGATGTATAAAGTTAGTGAAAATTAAGATTTGAACTTGTTCAAGATGTAAGATGAGATGTAAGATCGAAAATAGAAATTACAAAAGAATTAAAATTTGTTCTAGAAATTTCAAGTGAATGAACAAATCCCACTTCTAAAAGACCTCGTTATCCAAGCTCACGTGAAATAGTGAATGAATATCACCGACAATTGCATCGATAAAATAATAATGCAATAAATACGCGTATAAGATCAATATATCATCACAATAAAATTACATCAATAAATCATCAAAATTATGAAGTCATTAATCTTCATAAGTATGAACATGAGCAGTTTCATGGGAAGAAAATTTGCTTCATATGTTCATTTTTGTGAATGGTGAAGATGTTCAAATTTTTCCACTATAACAAATTTTTCTAATAATTGTCTTCTTTAGCAACATTGTGTTTCAAAAAAGAGTGTTCATACATGATCCAAGTAGATATTTGTGGCCACCTTCCTATTCCAATCAGTCCCCAACATTATTTATTTCAATTTCCTTGTAGAAAAATTTACTATTTTTGGTAGTTTTCGAGTTGTGGACTTCTAGAGTCGTTTTGAGGCACTAAACAATGTTTTTTTTAGAAAACAGGTAAATATTGGACTTCATATCATGTTTTTAGGTGAAATTTTTAGTCCTCGGATAGATATTTCTAACAAGGTATTTTACGCATCAAACGAAGGTCGTATTCCAAAGTTACGACCTTGGGAAGTTGATGTACCAATTTACCCCAACGGGGCCAACAATTTTGGTGCTTCATCTCCTAGGGTTATGTTTTTTGATGTTTAGGGTTTTCCTTTGTTGCTAAATAATAAATAGAGCATTGAGCCTCATTGTAACATATTTCACAGGCATGTATCCATGACATCTCTTCTTAGAGATAACCTACCATCACCTGAGCTAGTTTATTTCCATTATGTATCTAAGCATTTCTCAGTTCTTTGATATTAATGAAATGGATTTATATTTCTAATACATCTCTATTTTTATGTTTATATCTATATTTTGTTGCATTCCTGCATAATTATGTATTAATGGTATCAGAGTGGTCTACTCTTTCTCAATTTTTCTTTGCATGTCCCCAATGAGGTCATGATATAAGGAGTTGGGGCTCAAACTGGTTGAAAATTTGCAAGACCAGCCTCGTAAAAATTGACAGCCTCTCATGGAGGAAGAAAATAAATATGAGGGAGTAGGATATCCTTTCAAACAATTGATCGAAGAAGCCCTTGAGCGACAAAGGAATGTGATGATGGTTAAATTTTCCCAGATCCTTTGGTATATGCCCACAACCGCTGCATCTTCATCCCGCGGCCACTCCCTTCAAGGTTGTTAATTTCTCTTAGGGATTTATTGTTATTTTATTTGATAATTTCATTTCTTCATTAACACATTAATTTCACCCCATAAAATTATAAAATTATTCATATTTACATCATTATTCAACAACATATGCAATTATGTAGAAAGAAAAATATCATCATCATCAATGTAGCGCAACATAAAGGAACAATATAAGAAAACAATTCACACATGGAGGCACCAGGATTGGTTAGAGATCGGGGAAGAACATACTATGGGGAAAACCATTTTAAATTATTCTTTTTATTATATTGTAATCAAATGATTCCGCAAAAGAGAGTACAATGATCCCTATCTTCTCCAGCTAAAAACAACCACACAATATCTATGAAATGAAACCAACAGTTCTTATACTCATAATATTGATTCAGAAGCCTATAATGTACTGTCACTCTGTGCCGTCAACTTTCGAACTCTCTAGTGACTAAGAGGAATATTTGGAGGACTAATATTTTAGCTTTTAGGTCTTAGTCTAATGGAGGAGGATTTATCCAAATAATTATAGCTTCCTGGTCACTCCCTTAAGTCTGGCATGTGAGTGACTAGGGTTTGAAACCATGTTTTAGAAACCCTAACTCTAAACTATATGGATTGAGATATGTTCATGTGACTGGAAGGCTCGAGTCACACATATGAGCTTATCTGCATGCGAATATGGTTGAATCCTTCATGTGTTGTGCCAACCAATATGGCCTAAAATCCTAGATCTGAAATGAGAGCTTTAGACCCTACAATTTCACCTTAGATCAAACATATTTCTCTGCAGATGAGCCTTAGACTTGTGTGAGCCAAGAACCAATATAGAATAATGTCTCATGATTGTGTCCAAATGATGTAGAGGTCACTTGTATTTATAGCCTTCCAAGGGGGTCCACTTTACTTTAGGGCTGACCTTATCAAATATGTGCATGTGGGATTTTCCTCATAATAAAATTTCCCTTATTCGATTTGAGTGATATTTAGGTCGATTTTGGTCTTCGTGAAAAGAGGAAATCAGTTCAATGATTATCTCCATCAAGTGAGCCGTCCAAAGTGGAATTTGACCAAATTTTTATATTTGTAACACTCCCTCTCAATTAGGAATAATTCACCTACCAATTTCTGACCATCGGTCAACATGACATTGTTTCATCATATCCTATTGAGTCACATATCATTAGTGATCATATTAATTAATCTCTTTCCTATTACTTCTTATCTCTTGATTATCGCTGCTCATGTGGTGAACATTCTCGAATCTAAAAGAAGAATAATTTTGAAATTGTAGGGGAGCTCAATCTACCACCTTCTCTCCATTGGGCTACTACGCAAAATCTCTGCCAGTGGGCTACTAAATGAGAATATGTTTCAGTGGGATACTACCAGAAATTTGTTATTAGGCTACTACCCAAAATGTGTCAGCAGGATACTACCCAGAATCTCATGGGGGAACTACTATATGACCCCGTATCAAGCATTAAAATATCCAAATACATAGTGAATCACATCTCAACCCTCGAATCACTTCTAGGAGCTCATTATGAACCCGGAATCACATAAGGGAGAAAATCTCAACCCAATCCTATTTTCTGTTTATCTTCCCATCGACGAATCTAAGAAGTCATGTGGTAGAACACCTCCATCATAATCCACTTCTGGTTTCAACCCCAAGTAAACTCTCAACCCATTGGCCAAACAAGGAGTGGTATTCCCAACAAGCGATGAGTATGTGTATTATGCCAACTAGGGTATACTCTGCATATATCAGATAGGGGAGCATCATCTCCAATCTTATGAGTAGATAGGGGAGAAAAATCTCCAACCCTATGGGTAAAATAGAGGCGTGATACTCTATTGTCTAGATATTCCTCAACCCGAGGAGCCCTCTTTCTCAATTCCTCATCTTGGGAGCTTAGGTAAGGGAGGAAGAGTTGGATCTGTGTGCTCAATTATCGATGCTCTTTGAAGATCAACTACATATAATCATGCTCATATATGGAAATCATCATGTCTCACAGCTTTATCATGTTCACACAGGACATAGAACAAAAAACCATGTTATAAAAATATACGTATCACATAAGAGATACCATAATCATCCTCCCTCTCAACGAGTTGCCAACCATAAGGCTAATTTTTTCTCGTACATCAGAATTGTCTCAATATATGAAGTTATTTCATTCACAACTATATATGGGATTTTCTTCCAATCAAATCACACTTTTTTTATTTGCAGTGTATCCATGTCATATCAAGAAATTTCTCAAGCATCTCTCCAAAAATATTCTTCATCCTCTCTCATAGCTAGTCATGCTAACAATTATCACACTCATCCTTGTTCATGTTTAAGGCTACACGCTTCTCATCCAAAAGCATTATGGTAGATCTCATACTAATTCAGTGCTTTTCAATAATGATCTACATGTCATCAATACATGCATGAAGTCACACATCATAGGAATAATGTCAAAGATATATCATCCCATTCAAATATCTCAAACAATGCTTAGTGGAAACTCTATTTGTATGAAGCACCTCAATCATGAATAACCTTAGGTTCTATGTATAACATATAAGGACAAGTATTAAATCAGAACATCAATGCTTCAATCATCTATCAGTTTCGAAGTTCATCTCAACATTATCTCTTCTCAACCTTTTGAAATTCAGTAAGGGTTTCCAAGGATTTTCATTTCCACTTTTCGACACTACTTCAATAGCTTTACAATATATATTTTATTTTCCCAACTTTAGAAAGCATGCCTGATTCATTATTTTGAGATTCAGAATCTATCTCCCTATTATTTAGATCATCCAACAATCATTACCTGTGAATAGTATATCGTCAGCACATATAACCAAAACCAAAATCATAATCATACCTTAGACAATTATGAAGTAGAGTTATGGGTGGTCACCTTATCCTGTCAATGTGGAGATATACAATTCTCTCTGCCATCATAACACTTTATCAAAACAATATGTTCAGTTTTACATAAATGAATATTCTGCAACCAAGTCAAATAGGTCAGCTTAACCAAGTTTAGAAGCCAGATCAAAATTATTGTCAAAATCATCAAAATCACAATATCAAATTCTTTAGACCAGGTGACACATAGAGATCTCATGAAATCATGGCTTATTCTATTATCATTTCAACAATTTTTCATAAGAAATATCAAACCAAAATTCATCAAAATGTCAAGTTATGAATTTATCACCAAGTTTTCATTACAAAAAATAATTAACTCATCCTCATGATCATAATATAAGTCACTATATGAAAATTCATACACCAAGAATAGGTTCCATAAATTTATTATGATATTGCTTCATACTGAATCACATTTATCAATAATTCAACCATTTTTTCAAGAACAATGAGGCCAATATTACACCATTATGGAATACCAATATTAGTCATTAAAGGTCTTTATGCCCATGTAGCATTGTTATCAAGGAAAATCACGAGTCACCAAATCAAATAATTATTCATCGGGTCAAAGTCCAAATTTTCTATCATAGTGATATCGATAGTATAGAACATATCTCAATCATTAACTCAATGTTCTAAGTCATTATCAAGTATCATGTAAGAACTACAAACACTACTCATCTATATGAGCTGACTCTATGTCAAAATTTTACAGCACAAACTTCAATAGTTAAATCATAATGACATATTTATATGCATATCTCGGTCACTTCCGAACACAAGTTAAATATTATTATAGTAATCATTCAAACTTCCTAGCTCATAAAACTTTTTTTTGTATGCTTCATGTCTATAGGACTGACGTCCTTCAGGTGAACATATTATTTTATGCAAAAAACTTCATTTTTGTGTCTTGAAGGCATAGTGACACCCATAGGTCTTCCTATTTGTAGTTGGGAGACTACAAGTACGCCCTGGACCTTAATTAAGTGCGTTGGAGAGGCTACAATTGCACCTGTAAACATGCTTCTGCATGACTGAGGCTTAGAGCAAGGGAAAAAAATCTTTCCTTAAATCAAAAATTTGTTGTAGACAAAAAATGTTAGATATTTTTATGTTCATTCCCATAAATCATATTCAAATAGTCAAGCATATAGGTATAATGCTTATGTTAGTAGAGTAAAGATCTTGTGGAGAGATTCTCCATCTAAATGGAAGTCCACTTTAGTCATCATCTACATGTCTATAATAATGTTATGCATCATTATATTTTTTAGATCATAAATTGAAACATATATCCATCATGGTCATAACATTACAACATTAGCTACTTCATCATGGCATCATCACATCAATTAAGGGTCAGTGTCACATAGATTTATAACTCAATCAAGTTAGGGAATTTAGTTTTACCATTTTTCGATATATACTATCCATGCCAAAACATAACCACAATTATCGAAAGATCTTGAATATCAATATCATTGTTATACTTCTACCATCATGGCTACTATGCTTTTCTCAAAAAATATCAATGGTGTCAAGTTACCATCTACTAAAATAAGGGTGCTAACTTTTTCTATGGAATCAATATATCCAAAATGAAAGGTGTTATACAATCATCAAGTATACCAATATATCAAATATTGGTATTAAGTATCTTCATAGAATCAATAATTTTGTAGTGTCTATGAGGTAAGATACTAGTTCAATATTAAGTGCACCATTTCATCACAAGAATCATGAATCCAAATCAATTGATATGCATGAGTCTTCTGTGAAGAAGACATTATCATCATATGTTAGGGATTACCTTGCCATTCAATATTACACGTGAATCATAAATAAAAAAGATATATCATGCATACCTTGTGGTATTTAAAAACTTGTGCACCTTCTCATTTTACATAGGCAACTTGTAGCACATTGTCACCTTTTTGTCAAGTGCCTTTTTTGCTAGTTCCTCTCTTCTTGAACTAACCATGATCCTCAAGAAGAATCCACTTATCACAACTTATCAGGAGGTTATAGGTATCCAAATACTAATATATATATGTAGGAAGGATAAGTAATAATGAAAACAATAAATAGATCTATAACTCTAAATAGAAGTAATGATATAAATAATCATTATAAATCAGAAAGTACTTATGTTCAATGAGAGGTGATCATATTCCTCTTGAACCAACCTTCAAGATACATCATTCTCCATGGTACATATAACAATGTTTCCTTCACTATTTCAATTAGCTCTATCAACATTCAAGCCTAATATAGATTTTCCCATCTAGGGATGCATCAAATTTGTCACAAGTGCTTGAGCGTCTGCACTTTGACCATGCTAGGGATTGTCTCAAATCCTAACCTCATAATATCAATCAAACCCTAAAGCACAAATTTCCTATGGTTTCCTTCAAACCCTAGAATTATTTTAGGTCTCCACCATCCTCTTCTTTCATCCTTCAATGGTGTCACCATAGGGGTGATCTCCATGACTTTTCTTTAGCCCATATATGATACCATGTTAAATTTTATTAGTTCTATATTGTTATTTTCTTTGATAATTTCATTTTTTAATTAACACATTAAGTTCACCCCATAACATCATAACATTATTCGTATTTACATCATTATTTAGCATCATATGAAACTATGTAGAAAGAACAATATCATCATCATCAATGTAACAAAACATAAAGGAACAATAGATGAAAACCATTCACACATACAAAAAATAGGATTGGTTAGAGACCAGGGGAAACCCACTATGGTGAAAACCATTTCAAATTATCATTCTTATTATATCGTCATCAAATGATTCAAAAAAAGAGAGTAAAATGATCCATATATTTATTAGCCAAAAACAACTACACAATATCTATGAAATGAACCCAACAATTCTTATACTCAAAATCATGATTCTGAAGACTTTAATGTACTATCACTATCTCCAATCAAATTTTGAACTCTAAATTCACTGAGAAAAATATTTGGAAGATTGAGATTTCTCCTTTTAGGTCCAAGTCACGGGGAGGATGAGTTATCTGAGTGACTATAGCCTCCTCACCGCTCCCTTAATCCTATCATGTGAGTGACTTGAGTCTGCAACCATGTTTCAAAAACCCTAAGTCCCAGTCACATTTCTATAGAGATGTTTGTTTCAATAGGATGCTCCACTCACACATATGAGCTTCTATGCATGCACCTGTGGTCAAAACCATTTTGTGTTGTGCCAACGACTATGGCCCAAAACCCTATATCTGAAATGTGAGCTTCAAACTCTACAATTTCACCTTAGAATGAAGCTATTCCTACACAAATGAGCCTCAAACCTGTGCGAGACAAGAACCAATATAGAAGAGTGTCTCATGATTTTGTCCAAATGAGCTAGAGGTCAATTGTATTTATAGCTTTCCAAAAGGGTTCAATTTACTTTAGGGATGACCTTATGAAATATGAATCTGTGGGATTTTATTCATAAATAAAGTTTCCCTTATCCAATTTGAGTGATATTTTGGTTGATTTTGGCCCTCTAGAAAAGAGGATTCAATGCCATCATTATCTCCATAAACCGAGCTTTCCAATTTTAATTTAACCAAACTTTCATATTTTTAACAAAGGTAAAGGTCAACTTTGACATTCCCATATTTGAAGGCAAGAAAACTGAAAATTCCATAGATAGATGGTTAAATATGTTGGAAGGATATTTTTTATTTAACAATTTTTACAATAGGGAAAATACTACTTTTTTACTACTAAAGGCCACCTCCCATGTCATGGACTGGTGGGAAACCTATTATGAATAGAGGGATGGAAGAGAGCCCTCATTTTTTTCTACCGCACCCACATGGAATTCTTTCCGAGATGCCATCAAGGAACAATATTACCCCATGTGGATATATGAGGAAAATTACATACAATGGACCATGCTTCGGTAGCAGAGGGATCAATATGTGCATGAATTGAAGAATATTCTCCATAACTTGCACACAAATTTTGGTATCAAATATTTTGAGAAACATATGGTGCTCAATTACTACAAATTTTTGCACAAATAAATTCAAGAGAAAATGTAGTTCCTAGACATTTTCTCACTTAGTGAAACATACTGGTATGTTGTAAGATTGAGAAAAAATTTAAACAGAAGAAGTGATACTTTGGTTCTGTGAATCCGAAGTAAGGGAAAGGCGCCCCCAAACCACAAATCAAAGGGAAAATCCAAGGACGGGTTACACAAGACAATCCACTGAGGTTGTAAGAAAAGAACAACACCATGAAGATAAAGACGAAAATTGGTGTGAGTTTCATAAGAGGCCCACTCGCAACGCAAGTGAGTGTCAAGTCAAGTAGTCACTAGTGGTTAAAATGAAGGCTTTAGAGTGATATGCATGTTCACACTCTGAGTGAGAACCAGACAAGGGAAGTGACAAAGGGAAGAAGATTTTGGATGCAGAACCCAGCGCCACCGTGGCCACTACGAAGATATAGATGACTAAGCCCAAAGATAAAGATGAGGGGGAGTATCTCTTCCACTCATAGATGTGGGTAAAGGGTTCTCCACTGTAGTTTATTGTTGATAGCGGGAGCCTAAAAACAATAATTTAAGAAGAGGTAGTGAAGAGGTTGGGACTAATACCTACACCACACACATAGTCACACACCATCGGGTGGCTTCACTAAGGACATGATCTCCATGACAGTCAGGAGTGTCTCCTTCCATACAACATCAAGGCCTTCATGGATGTATTGTGTGATGTTTCTCGTGTTGAATTTTTTGATGTATTATTAGGCAAACCATACTGGTGGAAGCGTTATGTTGTGTATGAGTCTAGGAATTTCACTATTATTATTACTTTGGGAAATAAGTTATACAGTATACCATAGGTAGCAATGCCTACTTCCATATCATTGAACTTTGCTAAGAAATGCAGTAAGATCATTTCCCATACTGGGAGAATTTTCTTCCTCGTGCTTTGCTCTCAGGGCAAGAAGAAAATTGTGGCAATCACCACAACCTATAAACATGGCCCCTCTGCATGGAAGAAACAGATTGAAGATGTCATGGAGGAGTACAAAAACATATTCACCTCACCCACATGGATACCCCTGCAGTCTCATATCATGCACTCCATCGATCTAATCCTGGGTGCATCACTAACAAATGGATTGATCTACTGATGTTTTGTTGTGGAGAATGATGAAATGAAGAGGAAAATTTAGGAGTTGTTGCAGAAATGGAACATCAAGCTAATTTCATCATCCTTTAGGAGTCTAATCGTATTGATATAGAATAAGGAAGGAACCTGGAGGATTTTTATTAATTATCGAGATCTAAATAACATCACTATAACACCCTCTTCCCACATCTACCCAAGTAACTGGACAACTAGGGTAAACATGTGATGAGATGCTACTAATTCAATATTCAACCTCCTATATGACCTTGACGAAGTGGAAACGATGGAAACATGAAAAGAAAACCTTACATAGCATTAAAAACATCCTTGGGAGGTAACCCAACCTTCTAGGCCCCTCAACCCTCAGGGATACTGGCTTTTAGACCAATTTTAAGTGGGAATTCCAGGCAAGGTAGCAGCCAAAAGCCTATAGTCGCGTCAATTTCAAGGTAATGTAGTGGCCCGGCTCAATTTTTTTAGTTCTGTGTCTGCAACTCTAATATTTGTGCCACCCTTTTAGCCCCAGATCCCATGTCACTTCTCAGAACATCATGAAACTCTATGGGATGATGAATAACATTGAAACAAAGGCACGAAAGCAATCACATCATCATGAACTCATCCAGACACCTCCTAGCCATTACATACATTTCGTCAAACTATTAGGAACCTTTCACCTATAGGTATAAAAAACATATTTGAACATAGGGATCTCATACTTATATGAGAATCACTGAGAAGCATTTCTCCCTTAAATCATAAGTTTCAATACAATATATTTTGCCAAATCTACATGATGTATTCATTTACAGGTAAAAACATGAGAGGACCATACATCATTATTGATAAATCACATGTGTATAACCAACATAATAACAACAAAAATATAACAGATACAATAGAAATAGAATGAAAATAATAATAAGTACAATTATACATAAATTACCAAAGGAATGAATTTCTCATTAATGAATGCGAGAACCAACCAGGGATGGTACTACCACGCTCCACCCAACCATAGATTGGCTAAGTTAAATCTCTCTTCAGCCAATCACCCCCGTGCCATATTCCAATCATGAATGTGGGACTCATAACCAACCAAAAAGAAACCAAACAAGAATGAATGCTACTAGGGTTCTCTGCCTACATCGTGAGGCATTTTAGTTCCTCCTAGACTCTCAGGATTTCCCATAACCCATATTCCGATCTAGAAGTCACTAGACCCTACATCGAGACCATCTCTCTAGGATTTAATGTACATCCCATCCCAAGACTACTAGGACCAATGGAGAGAAATACACCTCTTGGATTTACCGTATATCCTGCCATTCACCAGAAAGGATTCATAGACCCACTAAGGCACACAATCTGGATTTACCACAACCCAAAGTCTAGCTCATGGGTTACTAGGCCAGTGCCTTTACCATGATCCACATTTCGGTTCAGGGACCACTAGGCCATGTGCTTTTCATTTTAGAGATCCACCCCACTCAGCTTTGAATCCAACAGGAAACCAAACTGAACCGAAGTATGAGAAACTCAAGTCATCAAAGCTATAAAGAAATGGAAAGGCTAGGCTAAAAGCACTATCACACCTGTAAAAACCCATGCCAAGAAAAAACCACATGCAATACCATGCATGCTAGATATAGCAAGGAAATCACATATGAAAATCGATACCTGCAAATAATCTCGTTGTAGTTGCTTGATATTGCTCTTCATTGCTTTCTTTTTCTTTCTTGCTCCAAATCCCAAGTGCTCCAAGAAAATTCTAATTTTCCAAGGGGGGGAGAGAGAGAGAGAGAGAGAGAGAGAGAGAGAGAGAGAGGGAGAGAGAATAATGCGAGAGCTCCAAAACTGAACTGACCATGCTTGCCCACTGCTCCTCAGAAGCCTTTTTATTAATAAGGCCTCTAATTTTTTCAATTTCCTTTATTTTTCCTTCATTATCCTAATCACATGATACTTGTGGCCTTTCATCCCCCTTTTCTCCTATTTTTCATTATTTTCATAAAGAAATGTTCCAAATATGTCATTTTCCTTTCAAAATGTCTTTTCCTTTTCCTTTGCCAATATCATTTAGCCACAATAACAGAAATGAACACATGCTAGGATTTTTTTTCCCACCATTAAGCTTGGAATATGTGTCCCATCAATTGTGGTTATTATTTTTATCTTTTATTACGTGGAATTTCGACAGCAAGGCTATTACAAAACCCTCCCCCCTAGAGGGCACCATCCTCGGTGTTCAAGCACACATATACCTCATCAAAACCACTAAAAATTAAACATACTGCCTATGGAGCTTTAAAACACAGCTCATTTTAGTATTTACAATGAATAACCTACTCAAAACAAAAACCATCATGACAATCATACCGTGTATTGGAGCTTTAGAACACAATTCATTACGATATTTACAATAATATACAAATATGCACATTTACTCAACTAGTAAATAGAACGGTACAATGCCTGTATCAGCAACAAAGGAATCTAGAGGCTACTCCACCTTTAAAGTAATACCAAGGTTCACCTTCTCCCGCGTAGTCTTGAATCCACTGCCTAAGACAAAGTCTACATCCAATGTCCAGTGCTACGATCCTGCGCCATTGTACCCTCAATGAACAATTACTAACTCATTGTTCCAGGGCACACTACCAATGTGCATATGATTCCATATAGAAATGTTATTGACAAAAAAAATCCATTCTTGGCATTCCTTTCTCTGATACAAAGTCCCTCAGGAAATCTGGTAATCCTCTTCCATGTAGTCACTCAACTTGCAAGTTCCCCGAAAGCCCCTATCCCGGGCATTCCATACCTTGACAAGACTTCCTCTCATCGGAAGATATAAGAGCCAAGGAATATACATGTGTCAACCATCATATCGGTCATACCATGCTCATGGAAATCAATGGACACTATTGGGTACTAGTGTCCCATAATGGGTCTGCTCTTGAAGTGCTTTACCATCATACTGTTGAGTATTCCAATTCTTTTTTGATAACGATGCTAGTTCTTGTAGTTGGTTTCAACCATCCCAAACTAAGAATTGCATGCTTTCCTGTGCCAAGCACATAACTTCTATTATATTCAAAATAAATTGAAACAAACTCAAATCATTCATTATTGGTAGCTCATCAACAAGGTACACTTGCAATTTTGTTCACTTCATGTCAGAAAAAGTCAAAATAGCATCTTTGAAAAAATCATCATGTATAAACATATCACATCAGGTTGGATCAAAACACAACCATAATAGGCCAAAATAATGAATCACATGTAATCACCTATCATAAATCACATGTAACCATCATCATAGATCACATGCATAATAGAACTGAAACACAATATCGATACTTATCCTTCATCGGTCCTTACTTCTGCCTTTGTTCTTTCTGTACACACATGGTATCAGTTTCCACATCCAAAAAGAACCCAATGCCTTTGCTTCTGTTCAATCACATACATATACACAAAGTGTACATCACAACACACCATCCACACAAGATGTACAACACTAAAAAATACATACACCACACCTGGCATATGGCACATACACCTACACCTGATGTATAGTACAATACAATGAATACACCTACATTTGGTGTACAACACAACAAAACACATATACATATAAAGAGTACAACACAACAAATACACATGTCATGATACCATGCACATACATAGTATCCCATGCCTTCAACACAACATGTACAACATGAACATGATACCACATGTATACCAGTACCATATGCACAACATGTACATAGTACCATCTATACACTACACTACTTTCACAACATGTGCACAAAATCACATGTACACAACACAACCTGCACATAGTTTACACAATGGAAAACGTACACCACACCACCTTTACAATGTTTACACAATACCACATGTAAGAAAAACCACATGCACAATATGTACATGACACCACATGTACACAATGCAACATGCACAACATGTACACAACACCACCTGCACAGAACACCATATGTACAACATGTATACAATATGACATGTATAGGAAACCACATATACAACATATATATAGCACCATCTATACCTAGCATCACATATTCAATATACGAACAACACCATAAATAAAACATGTATACAACATCATATATACATGATACTAAATATGTTATATGTACACATCACCATAGGTACAATCACTGAACATAAAAGACACATAAAATATACAAAAGAGTAGTATTTCACATCATTAGACCACACACTGACCCCCAAAGCAACCATGCTTTTAGTATCTTTCCCTATCCATGCTTATCCTAACATGTTGCAAGCACACTTCTTTCACTTCTTTGACGTACCACTCAACATTACCTATACATAACATAAACATAGGAATAGTACAAGAATATAACATTAAATCATATCCACTGATACTGACCTCATAGATCTATCAAGGCTAGTCTACCACTTGATTCCTCATAGCCAGGAACCTCTTCATGTCATTCACCTACATAAACAATCTTTCCTCCACAAGAATTATCCTTGAAAACCCTATAAAAAGGTGACATAGATACATACATATCTACACATATATAATCATTAGCATAAAGCAACCATGATCTTGTCAGACAATGACATACATACACACATATATACATATAAACATTAGAAATAAAAATCATGATCCATCATGAGCCTGTGAGACATGAAATACATACATACATACATATATGCATATGTAAACATCGATATAATCGTGATCACAACACAATCACTAGATATCATAAGTTCTAGGTTAAGAGAACTTCATTTATTCATGGAAAACATGCAAAACATTTAGAACAACAATTTCCACCTTAGCCAGAGAATCTAACACCTCATATCCATTCAATTTATCTTTTCTGTTGCCTTTCTCATGTTTTTACTACCACCATTAATTCACCACAATGGACCAACCAGTCCAACCACTGTCATACTCTTACCTTCCATTGTGCTTACTCATGCACCGAGATTCATCTATCCCCTACATTACTTGTTGGGTACGACACAACTCTCCCTGAGATCCGTTACTTTCCTCTTTCCCCAACCAATTTCCAAGGCACTTAAAACATAAAAGGAAAGACAAGAAACAAAAAAGAGGAAAACCCTAAAATCCCATAGAAATATGAAAAAACAAGCAAAGTGGAAAGGCATTGGACCAGACATAAGAAATGCTTCAAATCAAATGCAAACAATTCTGATACAACATATATGTTAATTCGAAATCAACATTTACCAATTCTAAGAACCATGTCATTATCAACAATCAACACACATTCATCAGGGACAATATATGATGCTACAACTATCAATTATTTATATGCAAGTACCTATCACTGTGTCAACAGATACATGTTATTACAACCATCCTAAAACAAGATCATAACTTCATACAATCTTATATAAAAATGCTCATATCATGTAATTAATCAACCGTTCAAACAACTTGCAAACATACCATGTAAAATAATTCAACTAGATGATGTAATCAAACACTCAAAGAAGTCAAGCACCAAGTATACGACATAAGAAAACCCATACCTCAATGTATCTTAGGGGAGCCTATCTTGTCTGCACAATCAATCTATATTAGCACGATATAACCTCACAACATAACAACTCAAACATAAATAATATCATGATATTCATAACAATAACTAACTAACATGTTCACATCATAAGATCATAAACATTTATTTTTCATGCAGAAAAATCACATATGTATGATCAATCTATATTAGTACAACAAAATGTCATAAATAAGTCGACTTATATGTGAATTTCATAACCCTAATCATCTGCATAGGCTAGTCCTAATCAACATGATACATATACCATCAAATTATTAATGCAATAACCTTAAGCAACAAGTTACTAGTGTATAACAACAACAAGTTCATATATCATGCTCATCAACAACATGTAACCTACTCATCAAGATAACTATCATACAACAACAACAAGTTGACCTATAACATACTCGTCAACAATGTGTCACATAACATCAAGTTATCTAACATAAAACAACAATAAAAATGCATACAACCACATGTTACTATCAATCATGACTATCTAAGACATGTGCATATAACTATAGTAATCAACTAGAATATATCATGTATGTAACCATAACATCAATAAAATTAAAGGAATACTAATAACCATAATGCATATAAAAATCCTTAACCTACGTACCTACATTAACATCATCCAAACCTATATGATGACATGATCTTTCCTCGAGGTCCAATGCTGCAACATCACTTTGATGGTCTGCATATCATGCTCTATCTTAGCCAAAACATTAGCATCATAACATACCATATGAACATGATGACCTAATTTCATAAAATGAGCTTATGCAGAACAACCTTCACCAAACCAATGAAAAATTGACCATATTCACCCACTTGACATGTATAACCAATCATGAATGACCAATGGATGTCCCACATATATCGTCACATAAGAAAGCATACATGGACAACACACTTACATGAGAATATGTGACATAGCATAAACAAGAAAAGTGTGTACAATATGTCAAAATATTTAAGCAAGTGTGCACAAACAATACACAAGCATGATAAACACATAACGAGTCATACACTCATGGACACATGTTGAAAAAAACACCATCAACAATTCCATGGAGACAACACCATGGAAAACACAAAATGGATGCAATAAGAACATATAGACCACAATCATACTACACATGCATGCAACCCACATAACAGTATATCAACACACCATCCATCAAGTCTGATAGTTGAACCATGCTTTGATACCACTATGTAACACCCTCTTCCCATATATACCCAACTAACCAGTCAACCGGGTTAAACATGTGACGAGAGGCTACTAATACGATATTCAACCTCCTAGATGAGCTTGAGAAAGTGGGATCGACAAAAACCTGACAAAAAAACCATACAAAACATTAAAAACATCCTCAGGATGTAACCCAACATTCCAGGCCACTAAACCCTGAGTGAAACTATCTTTTTGACCAATTTGAACCTTAGCCGGATGCATCCCAAGGCAAGGTAGTAGCCAAGACCCGTTTTGGTCAGTTTTGTGCTTGCAACTATGGGATTTGTGCCACTGTTTTAGCCCCAAAACCCAGGCCACTGCCAAAAACTTCATTAAATTGTAGGGGATGATGAATAACATTAAAAAAAAGGTGCGGAAATAATACATCATCAATAACTCTTTCAGATCCCTCCTAGCCATGACAGGTATTTCGTCAAACATGTCAGAGACATTAAATCTAGAGGTATAAACAATATATTTTAACATAGGGGTATCATACTTCTATGAGAATCGCTAAGAAGCATTTCTCCCTTAAATCATAAGCTGCAGTACAATCTATCTGACCAAAGATACATGTTGTATTCATTTACGCGTAAAAACATGGAGAGAGGCATACATCATCATTGCTAAATTACATGCTTATAACTAGCATCATAACAACAGAAATAAAATAGAGACAAAATCAATAGAATACACATGATAATCAATACAATTATACATCAATTACCAAATTAATGAGTTTATCATTAATCAATGTGAGAACAAAGTGGGGATGGGACTACCATGTTCCAGCAGACCATAGATTGGCTGAGAAAAATATCACTTTAGCCAATCACCCCCATGCAATATTCCAAGCATGAATATGGGACTCATAAACAACCAAAAACAAACAAAAAAAGAATGAATGATACCGGGGTTCTCTGCCTACACCATGAGGAATTTGAGTGCCTCCTAGTCTCTCAGGGTTTACCATAACCTACAGTCTGATCCAGAGGTCACTAGGGCATAAACTGAGACCGTATCTCCAAGCTTTACCATACATCCCATCCCAATAGTACTAGGCCCAACGGAGAGAAATCCACCCTTTGGCATTACCATATATCCTCCCATTGACTGGCAAGGATTCGTAGGCCCACCGAGGCACAAAATCAGACTTTACCACAATCCATAGTATGTCTTAAGGGTTACTAGGCTAGTGGATTTACCATGATACACATTCTAGTTCAGGGACCACTAGGTGATGTGCTTGTCATTTTAGAGATCCACCCCACTCAACTTGAAATCCATCCATCAATCTAGTTCAATCGAAGTATGAGAAAACCATCTCATCAAAGCTATATGGAAATGGAAACGCTATGCTAAAAAAATTCTCACATTTGGAAAAAACCATGCCAAGACAATAATAAACCACATGTAATACCACGCATCCTAGATCTAGCAAGGAAATCACATATGAAAATATATACCTACAAAGAATCCCACTATAGCTACTTGATCTTGCTCTTCCTTACTTTCTTTTCCTTTCTTTCTCCAAATCCCAAGTGCTCCAAGAAAACTATAAGTGGCCAAGAATGAGTGAGAGAGAGAGATAATAATGAGAGAGCCCCAAAAATTATTTGGCCAAGCTCTCCCATTTCTCCTCAGAAGCCTTTTTTTATTAATGAGGCCTCTAATTTCTTCTATTTCCTTTTTTTTTCTTCATTTTCCTTCTCGCGTGCAACCTGTGACATTTCATCTCCCTTTTCTACTATTTTCCATTATTTTCATAATTAAATGTGCCAAATATGCCATTTTACTTTCCAAATGACTTTTCCTTTTCCTTTTCCAATTTCCTTTAGCCAGAGTAACTAAAATTAACACTCGCTAGGATGTTTTTCCCACCCTTTAGCTTGGAATATGTATCCCATCAATCATGACTATTATTTTTAACTTTTATTACATGGAACTTTTACCAGGGTTGTTAAAATAAGCATCCATAATAGGTATCCAATCCCACAGATCGATGACTTTCTGAACCATCTCAAGGGGGGGAAATATTTCAAAAAGGTTTATTTGTAGTCCTTTTATGATGAGGTATCGAGAGAACCCTTCGATTTGTGGCAGTCTACCATCAAATGTAAGGAGGGCCTTTTCAAATGGATGGTCATGCCTTTAGGGTTGACTAATTCCCCCAAAAACATTCGTGTTCATGATGGAAGACATGTTTCAGATCTTCACCAACCAATTCGTGGTAGTGTACCTAGACAACATCCTGATCCTCAACCAGAGTTTGGAAGAGAAAATAAATGATATTACACACGTCATCTAAACCTTGCAGAAAAACTAATTGTGCATCAATTTGGAGAAATTCACCTTTTTTATGACTCAGGTTCAAAATCTGGGGTACATCATGGATGAGAGGGGCATGCATGTGTACCGAACCAAGATACAAGCTATTCGAGATTTTCCATCCGTAACCACTCTAACAAAACTCCATACCTTTCTAGGTACTTCCAATTTCTATCACATGTTCCTGTTGGAATTCTCTCATATCACATGGCCTCTGAGTCAAGTCACCAAAGGTGGAGTGATAGAAAACTTCTTCTTTTTTTATTTCCAAAAACAAGAATTTTGTGAATTTAAGCATTTCCCCTTCTCTGCACTGGTGCTTACTTTACCATACCTGCAACAACAATTTGAAATTGAGTCTGATGCCTCCAAATATGCTATTGGTGCAGTATATACCCAATAGCACCATTGAGTGTCATATCAAAGTGAAATACTTTTAGATATATTCCAAAAGTATCACATATATGAGGAGGAAGCATTACATTCTAGGGAAGGAAAAAATCATCCACACAAACCAATAGAAAAATCACCTTCAGAATTTTTCCACATATATGCAATAGTTCCCTTTGAACATATATACAAGGGAAGCACCAATAATGTTGCAAAATTCCTGAGTCGGCTATCGTTTATGGTGCTAACCATTATGCTCAACTCTTGTGGACACGAGACTTCGAGATGCCCGCATCTTTACAAGAGTGATCCAAAATTTTGGACCACATACGAGATGCTCCTAGAAGGTAAAAAAGTTCTAGAATTTCATCTCCAGGACACATTGTTGTGCCACTTGGGACACCTATGTTTTCCTTGAAGTGAGCATGCCAAGATGATTTTGGAGGTGCAATACAGTCGGGTCACTAGACATTTTGGGGTAGAGAAGACCATGGCAATGCTACATAATTATTCTTATTAGCCTAAACTTCGATAGGATGTTGGGAAGTGCATATTATCCTACAAATTCTGCATCATTTCCAAACCTACAATCAAGAAGAAAGACTTGTATTCTCCTCTATCTACTCCTAGCAGACCTTGGGAATCCATATCAATGGATTACATCTCCGAACTTCCTTCTATGAAGCATGGAAATGACTGTTGTTTTGTGGTCATCAATATATTCTCTAAGATGGTCATTCTGGAAACTTGCAAAAAGAGTATCACAACAGAATCCACTACCAAACTCTTCTTTGAACAAGTGTGGGTACACTTTGGGATCGCATAGTCCATTATCTCAGATCGAGATATATGGTTCCTAAGTGCATTATGGTCAAGCCTCTGGTCGTTGTTGGATACCAACATTACTATGTCCACAACTTTCCACCCGCAAAATGATGGCCAAAAAAGGGTCAAAAACAAGATTATCGTGCACATCTTGCACATGTACAACTTGAAGCACCCATGAACATGGGATGAGACAAGTTCTTATGTCCAACACAACTAGAACTAAGCTCTCCACAACTCAACTAGCCACAATCCCTTTCAGCTGGGATTGGGATTCTAGTCACTATGTCCCATTCATATTGCTATAGCATTTGCATCTACTCAGGAAGATTCGGCTCATGTCTAGTCTAAAGCTAATGTGGTAAACATATTCGTTGAGAAAATTCGACACATCTTCCAATAGGTCTAGGAAATATTGGATAGAGAAAATTCTAATTACAAAAAACATCATGAGAAACATGAGGTAACAAACAAGTTCTAGGTGGGCGAAAAAGTTTGGTTACATTTTTAGAAAGAGTGCTTTTCTCGAGTCGATGGCAAGCTTCATCCACTCCGATATGGGCCTTGCAACATCACTAAGGCTATATGGGACAATAATTTAGAGCTAAAATTCCACCATTCCTTAACATGCACTTAGTGTTCAATGTGGATCGCCTTTTACCATACTTTCCATGATTACTCGACACATCAGACATTGCATAATAACTCACACCAACAGAGCTAAGCCAATACTACATGGAACATGACACAACTGATCGGATCATGGACATGAAAATTAAGAACAATTGCCAGCCAAAGATACATCTACATTGGGTTTTTAATGCATGACAACTCCTGCACCAAGGAAAGTGGCTCACAAGGGGCCAAGTTTAGCAGAAGTTTCCCCATCTCATTAAGGAAACCAACATAATGTAGGACATTGCTTCTAAAGGGGGAGGATAGATCAAGGTGGATATTGGTGGCCACCCTCCTATTCCACTTGCACCCCCACCATTTTTTCTTTCATTTTCCTTAATTGTAGCTTAGTTTTAGTTTCCTTAACTGTAGCGAAGTTTATTATTTTTGGCAGTTTTTCGGGTCTTGAACTTTCAGAGCCGTTTTGAGGCCCTAAACAACATATTTTTGGATAATGGGAAAACATGAAATGGTTTTTAGTTAAAAAATTTATTTCTCGGATAGATATTTCTAATGATATATCATACACATAAAACAAAGAGCATATGCCAAAGCTACAACCCCGAGAGGTTGATGTACAACTTACCCAAACAGGGCCAATAGTTTTGGGGCTTTATCTCCTAGGGTTAATTTTTTAGGTTTTTATGGTTTTCCTTTGTTTATCAATAATAAGCATTCCTTTGGGTGTCATTGTAACATATTTCATAGGCATGTAATTTCCACATCTCTTCTTTGAGATAAGCTACCATTGCCCAAGCGAGTTTATTTGAATTATGTATGTAAGAATTTTTCAATTCATTTATATTACTGAAATGAAGATTTATTTATGTTTATATTTTTGTTTATGTTTATGTTTGTATTCTCTTGTGTTTCTGCATATGTTTGGATCAATACAAGCAAGAACCAAGGGTCCTCTAAAAACAACATAAGAAATGGAATATTGGAGGATGGGCACAATGATGCCAATGGAAAATTTGGAACATTTTCTTTATTTGGTGATAGTAATATTCTTGTAGAAATTGTTGATAATTTGGAAAATTCTACTAGAAATGTGGGGTGGGGCATTCCTTGCAGCAACTATATAGTGAATATCATCAGCCCTGTAGAATCTGTGTGCACTCAGTCTCTTCGATCATAATAGGTGCTTCAAGTGCTTTTTATTTTGTGGCATTTAGACATCTAAATGGAATATATTAATTTTTGTATGTTTTCTTATTTCATTTCTTTGTGAAAAATAATTTTCCAATGAATATTGGTCTAGAAATAGAGTCATAGAAAATACACGCTTTATTTGTTCCTGAAGTTCAACCTCTACCATTTAACATCCAAAATTCAATAGATTGTGAGAATGATGAACTATTTAACTACAAGTATTAAAACTTGGGTGTCTCGTGGAAAGAATATTTTTTTGAAATGTTTGTTTCCCTCGATGTTGTGCATCTCCTAATTTTTCATGTTTTGCAAATATTTTTTATATTTATCTTGTTTGGGAACATTGTGTTTCCATAGGAAGCCTTCATAAAAGTGGAAACCATGATTGTTGTAGAAATTATGGAAGATATGTATTAATGCAAAATAGGTACAATGATATATGTCTTTTCTATTCAACTTATTGTTCACTTCAAAAATTTAACTTGCCATTCTTTATATCTCTTATTTTAGTGTTATGATATATAATTTATGTAAGTAGAATGAATCCAACTATAACCAATATAGAATAATGGATTCCCATCATGTTATGACAACGAATGTTCAAGTCAATTCTACAATTGGGGAAGTTGCTTCACATCATCCTTAATATGTATTTTGTTTGGTAGAGAAAATGAAAGTGCTCTCCATCATTTTAGCAGAGAGATGATTGAGATATATAAAACATTTTAATGCAGGATTGATAACTTGACTATTGTGAAAATGTGCAAAGTGTGTAATGAATGCTATCCTGGTATACACGTTGTGAGATGGGATGACAGCTTGATATGTAAAATATGTTGGAGTGATAAAATCTCTTATTGTTTCTCTTTCTTTAACAACATGAATCCTAGTGAACAACTTGAGGTTCTAAGAGTTTTAATGCAAGATGAACAAATTCTAGTAACATGAGTAAATCCAATATTGAAAGTGGCACAGTATTTTGGTGGTAAGTATAAATACAGTGGGAATACAATTATTTTTCCATAAGATATATATTTGATTGCAAATAATATTCCATGACCAGTAGAACAACTTCATCTTTTGATTGTCAGAAGACGTGGTGCTGACTCCAAATATTATCAATGTTATGTGAAGACACAACATGTGATGGATGCATTGCTTTATAGAATTTAGATGGATTAATATTATAGGGATGTTGAAATTTATATGGATTTTTTTGTTGCTCTCCTATAAGGAGGTCCTAATGATGTGTCCAATAGGCTGCAATATGTTGATAGTGATGTCGATGAAATACGGAGAGATGCCGACGAAATTGAAACATTAGCGGAAAATTGTTTACACTCTCATCCATAATCACTTATTTCTTTCATGCCTAATGAATGGAGAAAAGTGTATCAAATAAGAAGATTCTTGAAAATGCAAATTCTGGACCTAATGAACCATTGGATTGGCTAGATATTCGTACATATCCCATCAAAGAATATAATATAGAAGTGTTGCTAGACATGGAATTTCCTACTTTATAAACCATTGGTGATGTTGCTTGGTTGCATCCACATATTAGTAATGTTGAAATGCATGAACATGGTTTAAATTTGTTTAGGCATTATGATAAAATATTTCAAATCTATCTTCAGTTTTGATATTTTATGTTGAATATGATTGTGCACCATCATATCTAGGCAACAAATTATTTGTTTTTGAAGAAGAATATTCATGAAAATGCACCTCCAACTATTCAAGAGGTGCACCAACAACTCGGTGATCTACCTGACAATAAATTGGATGAGAAATTAATGCATTTTCTTTCATGCCTTAGGGAATAAGAGAATATTGGACAAAGTGTTGTTTTTAACTCACTGACATGATCACCTAGTTGGGTTTACCAACCTTTTTTTTTACGTTAAGTGCAGTAGACAATAAGTGACATGAATTGCATTGTCTTATGTGTGCAAACACACATTTCCATCTAGAAAATGAACATGCAAAAAAAATTGAAAATTTTATGCAATACCCACATATAGCTGTTATGTATGTGCATCATATATTAAATATATTTCATGATCTTGTACTTGAGAAATATGTTGGAGCTAAACACATTTGGTACAGGTTCGTCTTCATTATTTTTTTCGTGTCGTTTATGGATTTGGAACAATACGCTTTTTTTTTGGTTCCTTTATATATTTTGACTACATATATTTTTTTGTCATTCTTAAGTGGAAACATAGAGGTTCAATGCACATCCATTATTTCCTATGGTTTTCAAGAGCTCCCAATATGGAAACATTGGATTGGTCCAACCCTTTGAATGTCCATTCAACAAAGTGTTTTTAAAAATATGTGACAAAAGAGAATCCATGTGACATACTTCATTGAAATGTCATGGTTGGTCGAAGTCTCAATGATGATCCCTATCATTTGAAGACTTCACAATTTTTTTCATGCAATCCTTATGAAGATGATGAGAATTTGGTGAACTGAGTCAAAAGACACAAAAAATGGAGTGTTGATTCTTGTTTATGGAAAAAGGGGTATATACTTTCATGTCATTATAATGATCCATGGCAGGTGAGTTATTAGTATATATTATTCATAGAGGAAAAAGAGAAAAACAAATATCAAGTAGCACACAAAGATGAGCATCTAAATGTTCACAATATTGATCTTCTGAAAATCTGGCGATAAAATGTTGAGTGTCAACCAATTGTTTCTTAACATGAAATTTGAAATATATTGAAAAGTATGCTTCAAAGGAAGAAACATGATATGAAATTTGTAATGAAATGTTGAAAGTGGTTTTAAGTGAAAATGAGTTTGAGGTTCCAACATTATCTGCATATAGAATTTTTCTTGTAGAAACACTTGTTGAGCATGATATTCGAGAACATGAAACCTTCCATATGTTACTAAAGCTTGGTCTTGTTGTGTGTAGTCACAAATTTTTTCGCTTGAATGTTGGCAAGAAATTATTCCAAAAAATATTAGTGCATTTTGATGAAATTTCATGCCAAATTTTTTTTTTTAAGGTATACAAAAATCGCCCCCATTTTCTGCAACATTTGTGTTCGAGAGAAACAACAAGGTCATGGAGTTTTTATGTCAAACATAGGAAATGGAAATCGAGACCACGATATGCACATGTTATTATTCGTGTGTGGTTATGGTTTTATGCTATTTTGAATGAGGAGTCAGAAGATTTTGAAACATTATCTAGATTGAGATTATTTTGTACAAGCCATTTCATGACATTGCTTCAGATATAGGAATTTTGAGTAAAATTATCATTGAGAATAGGAGGAATTTGAGATATCATGTGTGTCATATTTATTGAGCTCCTTTAAAAAATTAGAGTAATGAAGAATATGTTGAGTTCCTTATTCATGAAAATAATGTTGATCGATATTCTAAAGAGTTGCAGGTTGTTTACCAGATTGTCCCACTAAACAATGTTAACATTTACGACCTTGACAAAATATTAGTATAAGGGAATATGATATTAATTATAATTGACACACAATGGTGTCAAATGATATTGTAGAACACATTGTTCATTCTATAAAAGATGGCCATTTTGTGGTACCTCTTGATGGAAACTCAATTGGGCAAAAAATTGTGTCAGCTTCCTCTTTATCAGAGAAACAATGATTTTATTTTGAAATAATTTTACGCCACTTTATATATGCTAGAAACAATGATGCTTTGAAAATGATTATTCAAGGAACAATTAGAACTATCAATTATTCTATTATTTATTTCATTTCTCATGTCCTCTCTGCTTCTAAAATGGGTGATAAGGGTCCACTCTTATTTCTAGCTCTAACTGGTATAACTTCTTTTAATATACATCGAAAAAAATAAACTTTTATTTTGAAAGTTACTATAAAGTATATGAAACCATTAAATTTCCATGCTCAAGTAATGTTTGAAGAATAAATGAGGCACATTCGATATGTTTTGATTGATTAAATGATCTTTATAGGTCCAAGGTTGTTCATAGAAATATATCCACATTTGCGAGAAGCCTTTCCTGATATAAAGACTTCTCCTTTTGATGGTAGGTCCATGATTCCTATGGGTGACTTTGGTCATTTTCCTTCTATTAAGGATAAACCATTTTATGTAGGTAGAACAACAGGGAAAGTGTTGTGGAAAAGCTTCAATATTATTGTGACTTTGGGTAAAAATTTAAGGCAACAAGGAGGTGATCCGAGACAAGCCTCTTTTCAAAATATTTTAACTAATATAAAAAATGCAGAGCATTTTTCACATGATTGGGATATTCTGATTTCATGTGTTGATAGTTTCTTACGTCGAGATGAAGATAGTTTATGTGTTTTTTATAATAAAACATTGTTGTATAAATGCATAGATTTTTTTTTGAGACAATTGCTTCCACATAATTTGATTCTTTAGATCACTTATTTGAAATGAATAATTTGGTCAACCTACATAATCGAAAGATGATAAAATCATTAAATTGTCTAATTGTGAGGTGTGTTGCATAACACACAAGAAGAACATAAATAGTTGAAAATGATGATGCTTTGTTGGAGCATGAGGTGTTTTTATGTTGCGGGGAGTGTGTCATTATAACATGTAATTTCTGAGTTTAACATGGGTTGGTTAATGGGTCACTTGGATATATTGAATATATCTTCTATATGCCATGTTCAAAGTCGCATCAACTTCCAGTATTCACTACATTTTTTTTTGAAATGTACGTAGGTGCTTCATTTGATAAAATTTGTCAAAACATTGTGTCCTTAACACATGTTCTTATAGAGAATATTAAACATATGCCTTTAAAAATGGCGTGGGCCTTGACTATAAACAAATATTAGGGGATTAATTTGCAACCAGCTATTGTAGATATTGGAGATAAAGAGAGGTAGGGTTTGACATTTACAACTATATCAAGAGTGGAATTGTTAGACAATTTATGTATTTCATAAACGTTTTCTTTCCAAAGTTATGAAAAAATGCAGAATAGTACATATGTGACACTTACGAAGAAAGAGGAGGAAATATTAAAGTCTATATCATTGTAACATATTTATTTTATTTAATTTTTGAAAAATATTTTTTCATGTAATGTCTGAAATAAATTACTTGAAAAGAACCTATCTTGGAAACAGGAAAAATTTATTGCAATATAGTTTGAATATTATGCTTCACTATCAATCATATATGCAATCACATAACACATAACAATTTACTTTCACAACCCCTGATGTGGGTGACATTACGCGTATGCATGAAAACATTCGCTCCCACATTCATGCTGAAGAAGATCTGCAATGCAGGCCTCCACCTGAAGTGGAACCACCTACCTTCAATAATTCATGTGAGGTTAGGGAGGTAAGGGATTATGAAGACACACAAATCCAGGAATCACCCTGGGTGGAACATATTAGCAACAATCATTTGAATAAGCTCCTGTATGATTATGACTCATTTCCATAACTCGAAGCACATGCTTCCACATGAAAACTATCACAGTAAACACCTGCAAGTGTTTCACAATAATGCACAACATTTGTGCTTATGCCATAGGTCTACACAAGGGGGGCCCCCTCTCCATAGTGTTACTCAAAGTCTGCTCCTTCTGGCTTGTAAAGATATCCTAGCCTTTCTTCTTCACTTCCAGCCCACTTGCGTGCTCCACCCGCTGTGCAGCCTACCCCAAGTGTGAGGATGTTAGGCACCCTCTTAGTCACGCACCTTCCTGACTGCGTGCCTCCATTTTCTGTAAAAAATACTGAGAGGGGGGGTGAATAAGTATTTAGAGCTGACTGATAATTTTACTTTTCCTTTCTCTTTATAACCATATGCTACTTTACTGAATCCAATTTGTATGTCAGAGATCTTATTATGTCTTAATTTACATCATTCATTCATAGTAAGCAGTAAGTATGAATAGAAATAATAGAACAAACCATCAAACATAAGCCACACATATGAACACCATAATTTAAGGTGGAAACCAAATTCGGGAGAAAACCACCGCTGCTATTATCTCAGTCTTCAATATTCATTATACATAAAACTTCTTACAATTCTATGCTAGTGCAGACTTATACCAGCACGCAGGCACCCACCTGCAGAAGGCTACAACCTTCACTCGTTTACCAGCCTTTAATGGAAGGGAGCTACAACCCCCTATTCTCGTTTATCAGCTACCACTGAAAGGGAGCTACAACCCCCTCACTGAAGGCTTCGACCATCAGCACCACTGCGGACAATGTTTCATCAATTTTCATGACATACCTTGCAGGCCACCAGATTTATTCATTTAGTACACTCACACCAGTTCTTCATGATTTAGTTCATCGTTCAAACCAAAGATTCATCATCGTCAGATCATTATATCCATGGGTGCATCATAAATTCAGATTTATCAGTTAAGAACAGAGTTCGCCCATACAGATATTCCTTAGAAAAATTTATTCATTCACCACCCTTACGCATGCACGCACCATACTATGATTCTCATCACCTTATATAGTTTTCACCTTTATTAAAACCATGGGTCAAAACCATTTAATTACTAATGGTATTCCTAGACGGGGTCAATATGGATAATCCAGCGAGGTCTCCATAACTCTCACTGTTCCATTGATCTTGGTAATTAAATAATTAATTTAATACTTTTGAACTTAACTTTAGGATTAAGGTTAACCTTTCTCATTTTAACGCTTTTAAATAATATGATAAACCTTTGACCCCAGGCCCACAAATATAGTCAATATCCAATCAAATACATGCACGGTACCATAAGTAAATTTCACACAAGTCCAGCATCCGTTCACCGTTAGATTAACAAGCTTCCAGATCAACAGCGTATATGCCTATCGCTCAACCTCCAATGTCGACCGTTAACGTGTGATGGCGTACCGTACCTGTGTTAATCTTCGTGCACCTTTGACAAATGATGATCGTCTGATGACCCCTTTCTAGATCAATGGTGCTCAACGATATCGCTGGGCATCCTGGGTCCAACTATAACCCGCGATGGCGCACAATGACAAGCGGTTTTCCGTGGGTCCTCCTTGCCACGTGTCAAGTGATTTATGAAATCGCACCCAACTCCTCAAATACCACTCACTCCGCATAGGTGGTGTGATGAAAACCGTAAACCGCCTTCATTTTTCACTTGGTCATTGTTCCGTTCTTCAATGCAAGGTTCCATCGCCTTTTAAATGTATTATTATAGTTAAGTTGCGCTTTAAGGTTTTGCCTTTTATTACAGTTCCACTGCTAAGTTTAACGCTTTGTTCACAATTTCGTTTGAGTCTTTTAACATACATTCTTTACACCGGTTGCTGCCTTTCGCTATGGTCCATCGTAATTATAATCTTCGCTACATTCATCATACTTATACAACCATTAATTCCTTCAATGGATGTCTTACTTATCACAGATTACCATTCACTTATTATTTTCTATTCGCTGTCCTTTTTATCCTACTCTGTCTCTGCATTGTCTGATGCCTTAGTTCCTTATCTGCCTTGCTTCCTCTCTGCTTCTTTTCTCTTTCTGCTGGTCTCTTCGTTGCCTCTGCTATCTCTCTATTACTATCTCTGCTTCTTGTGTAAAACTGCTCCTTGCTTCTCTCTTTGCCTTGTTGCTATTTAGATGCTCCTTCTGTGCCACTTCGTTTGCCATCAATGACAACATTTCCAACAATCTCCCCCTTTGGCATTGATGGTAATACTCTTCCTCTGATTATCTTATAGACACCCCTTGTGGATTTTCCTACCCCTTTGACATCAATGGCAAAGAGCTGATCAAGATCCTTTGAACCGACAATACCATGCTCCCCCTGAGATCATGCTACATATTTAAACATAATATGACCAACAATGCATCCTTTCCATATGACCAATGCTCCCCCTTAGCTTGTGCAATTAGAGATGCCTAACAACACCTCACAACCAATTTAATCTTTTGTATTTAAGTAGACCTGATCCTCTGCATGGTAGAGACTACTCCCAATTTCTGTCTGAGATATTTGAATGCTTCCCTGGGTAGAGGTTTGGTAAATATATCAGCAACTTGTTCTTTAGAGGGAACATACTCCAATTTCACCTTTTTTTCAAGCACTTGTTCACGTAAGAAGTGATATTTGATGGGAATGTGCTTGGTCTTGGAATGCATAACAGGATTCTTTGAGATACTGATGGCACTTGTATTGTCACACATAATGGAGATAGGAGATGAACATTTGATTTGAAAGTCTTGTAAGGTTTGCATGATCCAGAGAAGTTGACTGCAACATGATGCTGCAGCCACATATTCTGCTTCTGTTGTAGATAAGGAAATAGAGATTTGCTTCTTGCTGAACCAAGATACTAACCGGGGCCCCATATAGAATGCACCACCACTAGTGCTTTTCCGATCATCAACACTTCCAACCCAATCTGCATCAGTGTATGCATGAAGAGTAAGATCAGCATTCTTTGGATACCATAGTCCAAAGTCTTGAGTTCCTTGTAGATATTTGAATATTCTTTTCACAGCGTGAAGGTGAGACTCTTTTGGATTAGCTTGGAATCATCCAACAATCCCAACTGCATGCATGATGTCTGGTCTTGTTCCAGTGAGATAAAGTAGACTTCCTATCATAGATCTATATTATGGTTGATTCACTGTGGGGGAATCATCATTAGAACTGAGATTACATCTGGTTATCATTGGTGTACTTACAGGTTTGCAATCTTCCATGCCATAATTCTTCAGGATTTGCTTGAGGTATTTTGCTTGTGATAAGAATATGCCATCTGTTGCTTGTTGCACTTGCAAGCCAAGAAAGAATGTTAGTTCCCCAAGCAAAGACATTTCAAATTCTTGCTGCATATCAGAAGCAAATTTCTGACTCATAGACTCTTCATTACTTCCAAAAATGATATCATCAACATATACAACCACAATCAATAGTTTGTTATTTTCAGTTTTTGTGTATAAGTTGCTATCAGCAGACCCCTTTGAAAATCCTTGTTGATGAAGATATTTGTCAAGACGATAATACCATGCCCTTGGAGCTTTTTTGAGACCATATAGAGCCTTTTTAAGTCTACAAACAAGTTTTTCATCATTTCCCAAAATGAATCCTTCTGGTTGTTCTATATAAACTTCTTCTTCTAAATCACCATTGAGAAAAGTAGATTTAACATCCATTTGATAAACTTTGATTTGTTGGAAGCTTGAAAAAGCAAGAAACATTCTTATTGCTTCAAGTCTAGCTATAGGAGAAAATTTTTCTTCAAAGTCTATACCTTCTTGTTGAGCATACCCCTTGAAAACAAGTCTAGCTTTATTTCTTATAACATCCCCATTCTCATTTAACTTGTTTTTGAATATCCATTTAGTTCCAATGACATTTTTGTCATAAGGTATTGGTACTAATTCCCAAGTATGATTCTTTTCAATTTGATCAAGCTCTTCATTCATGGCTTGAATCCAACATTCATCTTTGCTAGATTGACTGACATTGTGAGGTTCAATAGTGGACATAAATGCCAGATTGCTAGAAGATCCCACGAGAGTCCTTCTTGTTTGTACACCTGATCCCTTTTCTCCCAAAATTTGAGATTCTGGATGATTCGTTTGAACATATCTGGATGGAACCTTTTCAGACAGATCATCTTCGGGTTCTTCATTGGATTCACTATTTGTATCATTACTATTTGATGTAGAGGGATATATGTCATCATCATCGTCTTCATATGTTGTTTGTTTTTCTTCTTTTGGAGCTGCTGGAGACTCATCAATAACAACATCTATACATTCAACAATCTTCCAAAGTCTTTTATTGTAACATTTATATGCCCTACTCCTAGAGGAGTAACCAAGAAATATTCCTTCATCTACTCTGGGATCAAACTTGCCAATTTTTTCATCATTATTTTTTATAAAACATTTACTTCCAAAAATTCTAAAATGCTTTGCAGTGGGAGAATTACCATACCAGAGTTCATATGGAGTTTTATCACTATTTACACGAACATGTGCCTTGTTAAGAATATTTACTGTTGTATGTGCTGCCTCTCCCCAAAATGTGTCAGGTGTTCCGGAATCATCAAGCATAGCTCTATCCATTTGTTGAACTGTTCTGTTCATTCTTTCTGCTATGCCATTCTGTTGTGGAGTGCCAGCTATAGAAAACTGCCTTTTTATGCCATGTTGTTCACAAAATTCAAGGAATTCATTGGATGTATATTGTCCTCCTCGATCAGATCTAAGACACTTGATTTTTAGATCTGATTCATTTTCAACCAGTGCTTTGAAGATCTAAAATTTCTCAAATGCTTCATCTTTATGTTTAATCATCCCAATCCAACACATTCTAGAGAAATCATCAATGAATAAGATAAAGTATTCTTCTCCACGTGGTGAATTTTTCCTCATAGGTCCACATATGTCAGTATGAATGAGTTCAAGAGGCTTACTTGATGGTCCTTCCTTGGCATTCAATTGTACTCTAGTTTGCTTAACGAATTGGCAAGATTTACATATGATATTTTTAGGTAGAGTAATATGGGGAAGATCACGAACAACTTTAAGTATGCTTGATTTGTTGATTTGAGAGAAGCTCAGATGCCGCAACCTTCTATGCCATAGCCAATTTTCTGAAGATTTACTCAAGTAACATTGTTCTTTGCAGTTCTTCAATACATACAGGTTTCTTGGAGTTCTTTTTCCTTTTATAATTGCTTTACATGTATCAAGATCATGTACCACACATTCTTTTGAACTAAAGACAACTTCAGTTCCTTGATCACACATTTGACTTACACTTAATAGGTTATGCTTTAATCCATCCACATACATGACTTCATTAGCTTTCACCTTCTCTTTTAGAAAAACAGACCCTTTTCCCTTAATGACCGCAGAAGTATCATTTCCAAATGTAACATTATTTTCCTTTTCTAGAGCACTATATGCAAGAAGTTTGGTTTTATCACCTGTCATGTGTCTTGAGCATCCACTATCAATGTACCATTGGTTTTCTTCATCTTCTGCAAATAACACTATGCCACAATTTTCAACCTGTAATTCCTTCTTTTTCCATACTTTGGAGCTTGAAGGAACATGTTCTTTTAGCAGAAATTTGCTCCTGCATTTAGATTCTTCATGGCCAAAGTTACTACAATAAGCACATTCAACTTCATTTTGAAGAGGAGAAAATTTGTTATAGGTATTTTTCTTTGTTTCAATATCAATATTTTTCTTTCTTGCTTCTATTGTCATGATGGTTCTATATGCTACACATTGAACAACCTTATGACATGAGAAGCATTGTCCATTGAAGAAGAAATTTCTTCGATCATAAAATCTCCTTCTTGAATTTACCTGTTGATTGGTGTTTCTTTGAAAGGTATTCTTGTTAGTGTTCTTTGAATTGAGATGATCATGATTTTCCTGCAAAGCTTCTTTATTCCCTAGCTGAGTGGTAGCATTTTGTATCCCAGTAGTAGTTTCTTTTAGATAATTTGGTGCTAAGGCTTGAGAAGATTCTCCGATATATCCAATACCTGTATTTATAAGGGGAGAACGTTGTACCTTGATAATCTCATCTAAGGTTTCAGATCCTTTATAAAATCTAAGATTCAGAGTCTTTACTTTCTCAAGTTATTTTCTTAGACTTACTACTTCACATTCTAATTTCTCATTGTGTTTCTCCTTTTCTTCAAGCTGATTTTTCAAAGTTTCTATGATTATTTTACTCTCTTCTAAGAAAATTTTGAGTTGATTGTTTTCATCAAGAAAATCATTGTCCTCTAGAGCATCCACAAAAGTATCCTTTTCTTATCTAGATTGTTTTTTAAATGCGATGAGAAGTCTAAGATATTTTTCAAATTCTTCCTCACTATCAGATAACCCATCATTGTCTTCATGAGTATAATAACTTTTTCTAGAACTATAATGATTCTTATTCCTTGTTACTACTTCCTTCCCCTTTTTATGTGTTTCTTTATGAGGACACTTAGCAGCATAATGACCAACTCTTCCACAATCAAAACATTTTAAAGGAAGCTTACGTATGAACCGTCCTGTGCCAAGTTGAAGTTTCCTTACAAAGTTTATCTCATCTTCTTCTGAGATATATCCTGATTCTTCTGTTTTTTGTACTTCCTTCCCTTTTGTAGAAGTTCTAAAGACTGCTTCTTTGACTTCATATGGTCCTCCTCTTCTCATTTCATATGCAGTTAGTATGCCATGAAGTTGCACCACTGTAAGATTTTGAAGATCTTGCTTTTCTTCAAGAGTAGAAACTTTTGACTCAAATTTTGCCGTTAGTGATCTTAAAATTTTCTCAACCAGAGTAGATTCGGTTATTGTTTCTCCCATATTTCTCATAAAATTTACAATATCATCAAGACGTAAAAATAATTTTGCAATGCTTTCCTCATTATCCATTTCTAGATTCTCATATTGAATTCTGAGAGTTAGGAGTTTAGAACTTTTTACCTTTGCATCACCTTCATAACTTAGAATGACTTTGTCCCATATCGCTTTTGCTGTATTCAGCTGCATGACTTTGACAAATTCTAATTCAGTCAGACTTCCCAATAGAGCATTGACTCCCTTTGCATTGGTTTCATAATTATTTATTTTCGTCGGATCTGTTGGTACTGCAGCCGGATATTGATATCCTTATTCAACAATTGCCCATACATCTGCTCCCGGAGACTGAAGATAGGATCTCATCCTTGTTTTCCAAAAGATTAAATTGTTTCCGTTAAAGAGTGTTGATAGATGCTGTTCCATCTTGATTGCTCATCTTGCTTGATCTTCCTTCTAGTGACTAAGATTTTCAGAAGGACCTGCTCTGATTCCAATTGTTGTAAAAAATACTGAGAGGGGGGGTTAATCAGTATTTAGAGCTGACTGATAATTTTACTTTTCCTTTCTCCTTATAACCATATGCTACTTTACTGAATCCAATTTGTATGTCAGAGATCTTATTATGTCTTAATTTACATCATTCATTCATAGTAAGCAGTAAGTATGAACAGAAATAACAAAACAAACCATCAAACATAAGCCACACATATGAACACTAGAATTTAAGGTAGAAATCCAATTTGGGAGAAAACCACCGCTGCTGTTATCTCAGTCTTAAATATTTATTATACAGAAAACTTCTTACAATTCTATGATGGTGCAGACTTATACTAGCACGCAGGCACCCACCTGCAGAAGGCTACAACCTTCACTTGTTTACCAGCCTTTACTGGAAGGGAGATACAACCCCCTATTTTCGTTTATCAGCTACCACTGAAAGGGAGCTACAACCCCCTCACTGAAGGTTTCGACCCTCAGCACCACTGCAGACAATGTTTCATTAATTTTCATGACATACCTTGCAGGCCACCAGATTTATTCATTCAGTACACTCACACCAGTTCTTCATGATTTCATCCATCGTTCAAACTAGAGATTCATCATCATCAGATCATTATATCCATGGGTGCATCATAGATTCATATTTATCAGTTAAGAACAAATTTCGCCCATGTAGATATTCCTTAGAAAAATTTATTCATTCACCACCCTTACGCATGCACGCACCGTACTATGATTCTCATCACCTTATATAGTTTTCACCTTTATTAAAACCATGGGTCAAAACTATTCAATTACTAATGGTATTCCTGGACGAGGTCAATATGGATAATCCAGCGGGGTCTCCATAATTCTCACTTTTCCATTGATATTGGTAATTAAATAATTAATTTAATACTTTTGAACTTAACTTTAGGATTAAGGTTAACCATTCGAATTTTAACGCTTTCAAACAATATGATAAACCTTTGACCCCGGGCCCACAAATATAGTCAATAGCCAATAAAATACGCGCACGGTACCATAAGTAAATTTCCCGCAAGTCCAGCGTCTGATCACCGTTGGATTAACAAGCTTCCAGATCAACAACATATATGCATATTGCTCGACCTCCGATGTCGACCATTAATGTGCGATGGCCTGCTGTACCTCTGTTAATCTTCGTGCACCTTTGACAAATGATGATCGTCCGATAACCCCTTTCCAGATCAACGACGCTCAACGATATCACTGGGCATCCTGGGTCGAACTATAACGTGCGATGGTGCACAATGACAAGCGGTTTTCCATGGGTCCTCCTTGCCACGTGTCGAGTGATTTATGAAATCACTCCCAACTGCTCAAAAACTGCTCACTCCACATAGGTGGTGCGATGAAAACCGTAAACCGCCTTCACTGTTCACTTGGTCATGGTTCCGTTCTTCCACACAAGGTTCCGTCGCCTTTTCAATGTATTATTATAGTTAAGTTGCGCTTTAAGGTTTTTCCTTTTATTACAATTCCACTACTAAGTTTAACGCTTTGTTCACAATTTTGTTTGAGTCTTTTAAGATACATTCTTTACACTGGTTGCTGCCTTCCGCTATGGTCCATCGTAATTATAATCTTCGCTACATTCATCATATTTCTGCAACCATTAATTCCTTCAATGGATGTCTTACTTATCACATATTACCATTCACTTATTCTTTTCTATTCGCTGGCCTTTTTCTCCTACTCTGCCTCTGCATTGTCTGCTACCTTAGTTCCTTATTTGCCTTTCTTCCTCTCTTCTTCTTTTCTCTTTCTGCTGGTCTCTTTTCTGCCTCTACTATCTCTCTGTTACTATCTCTACTTCTTGTGTAAAGCTGCTCCTTTCTTCTCTCTTTGCCTTGTTGCTGTTTAGATGCTCCTTCTGTGCCACTTCCTTTGCCATCAATGACAACATTTCCAACAACTTTGGCTCACCCTGCCATAGTAGTGTGTCCCACCTATGCGCTCCCATCAGCAAGATCCCCTGATTGAGAAACCCCCACCTACGCGCCACCTTGCCCAACAACACTCTATTGTGCAGTTCTTGTCTCTGCTCGTATATTAACCGCACAAGAGAATTATTTCTATACCTTTCTGCCCGTTTTATCTTTTGCTTCATTATCTCATGGCTTTGCGACTGTGACAAAGGACAATCAGGGGTGAACAGAGAGGCGAATTCCCAAGATGCTACCAACAAGGGCTTGACAATTGCTTGTAATCCTTTGAGGGATCCTCTTCTAGCAGTCATGCTAGGGAAGATCCTCAAATAGCTACGCATGAACATGAGGAGGAGGCCCTTATTCAAGAAATGTAGTGGGGAAGAAGTGGACCTAGGAAATCTGCCATTGCATACCAGGTGCACCCGATGCCTCGTAAAACCAAACCTCTTCCATTTCAAGAGGTAGTGGGGGAAGACACCAACGTATGGATCATGGACTCGGAGGGAATTTGGACACACGTACCGTATGCTGAGTACCCAACCACTCCCATTCTCTATGCACCTGCTTCCAGACCTTAGCATCGCCCTATTACTAAGGAGGAATCCATTGTGCAAGAGTATGATTGCCATATCGAGGAGGAGGACCCAGACACCGAGGATGATGCAGGAGCACCATGACTATGTGATTGCTCAAAATTTTTTAGTTTTCCATTATTTCAACTCATATCATAAAGATTTTATTGTCGCAAGTTCCACGACACATTCTGTAATTTTCTATCGGATGTTACTTCAAGGCTAGTTTCCTCCAAGGAGGTAGCCTGATACATGTGCTACTTTGATAGCAATGAAGGCTGGGATTGGATAAGTGCATCTTACCAACACAACTTGTAGCATATGTAATGTTTTATTTTGAATCAATATATTTTAGCCTAACTTACCAAAAAAATAAATTTACTTTCACAAAGAAAATAAACTATAACATATCCTAAGAAGTGTTTAACAAAATATCCAAATATTCAACTACATATAAACATGAATAAATTTAACAATTGAATACTAGATACATCCATTGATAAATTAAATTCATGAAATGAAATCAATCTCATAACTCAATATCCATTCAACTCTGAGTTTTGGCTTTCAAAAATCTTTCACTTTTAAAATTGATTGAAAAATACAAGTCTTGCTTAAAAAATATATTTCCATGTAATGTCTGAAGTGAATTACTTCAAAGGAATTTATATCTAAAATGAGTGTGATTTAGTGCACTATACTTTCAATATCAGGCATCACTATCAAATAGATATGCAATCAAGGAACAAATACCAAGTTTCTTGATAAATAAAATAAACTGTAACATATCCTAAGAATTGTTTAAAAAATATCCTAGTATTTGGCCAGAGATAAACATGAATGAAGTTAAAAATTTAGTATGAGATAAATCCATTAAGAAATTAAAGTGATGCAAGGAAATCAATATCATAACTCAATACACACTCAACTCTAAGCTTTGGTCTTCAAAAATCTTACACTTCAAAATTTGATTGAAAAATACAAGTGTTGAGATTCATGCAATTATGGATCCTTAATCCAAGGTAAGAGGTCATATAAATACTATTAAAAATAAGATAATTTTGTTTAAATTTCTAAAATCACAAAAGCTACATGATTTTCTCTGATAAAAAAGGAAAACTTCTAACAAAAAATTTAATCCTTGTTGAAAGGATTTTCTCTAGAAAAAATTGGTTGGTCATTTAAAATTTCTCCTCCTCAAGAAAGTATTTATTCGCCATGCTGAGTAGATGTGGTGAATTTATCTAGATATGGTTATCCCAGTCTAAGAATAGTTTAGAAACTACTGGGAAGGGGATATTATGAAAATGGTTGATATTGACTTGGCACATTGATTGTAAATTATGAATATGACTCTTCTTTCTTGTATATTTATTTGTAAATTTAGAAATAGACTTGATTTACTTAAAGGGAAACTACATAAATTTCTAAAAAAATTGTTTAGTCCAGGTTTTAAGGTGATCTATCACTTTATGATCATCTCTAGCAATGTCTTTTATATGATGTTTCATTGACCTAGGTATTGCGTCTTTTAATGGTTTGGATCTTCATAAATCTAAATCTTTGATAAACTATGTTCTCATCTCCCAAATTGATAGACAATGTTCAATCGTCCTTTTGATCCATTCTTCGATTTCTTTATCCTTTAATTGTCGCTCATTCAAAGAACCATACATTTTAGTGACCTTATGAATGTTATTAGGATGAATCTGTTTTTCCTATTCAAGAATTGATTCAAATTCTTCTTTAATGTACTTATCTTGTTCTACTGAAGATTCAATTCTATCTTCAAGATCCAAAGTTTCTTGAAAAATATTGCAAACTTCATCCGTTTGCTTACAAAAATTAGCCTTGTCTTTCCTCAATATTATACTAACATGTATTGATTGCACCTTAATAACCTTAGACCTATTTTTTTTCTTCATGCCTTTCAGTTGAATGAGACTTAAGAGTTTCAATTTATTCATTTATTGATCTCGTCATGGTTTCAATGTTGTTATCAAATTATTCCTTCAATGTGTTATTGTGGAATTCACGCCTTTTGTATTTCCTCAATCTCTACAAAATACTTGAGTTTCAATTCATTCAATTCATTATGAAATTGATTGTGTAAGTTATCTTTCAATGGCGAACCTCCCTACAACTGACACGGAATTGTTTTTCCAACTTTCTTCACTGAATGCTTTATTTTTTTTTTTGGTCTTTCCGAAATTTTGATCTTCTGCATACTATTCTTATAGGATGTGGCAAGTTCACAAACATGGTTCTTGTTATAATTAAAAAATGATCCTAGATCCTGTGAGAGTTCTTCATGTTTTTCATCAAAATTTCCTATTACTTGCCAGTTGAATTTCGAAATGGTTCCAAAACTATCAATTTCTATTTTCTTGGATCTTCTCATAATTGACTTAGTTTGAGCATTAAAGTAATATTAATTCAAGGATGGAATAGTTTCAAGAACATTTTCAACCTCAGTCACATGTTTAAATAAAAACAATCAGAAGAATTTTGGTAAAAATAGGAGTCATGGAAGTCTCATGAGAAGCCTCTCGAATAGAAATTTGAATAGTTTTCTCTTGTTGCTAAAATGATTCTTTTTCTTTGGTAGATAAATTGGTTAAGGTTGACTAAGAGGTGGTAGTAAATTGTTCATATTTATGTGTATTAATATCCATATATTTAACTTGGTCATCAAATTTTTTAGACTTTGTATGTGCTTAAGTGGTGTTATCTCGACCACAAATAATAATGATACTTTTGGCAGAGGAAGTTTGTTTTTATGTGATCTATTCTTTCTCCTCTTTCTATTTTTTCTGATATTTAACTTCTAGGATCCTTAGACCATGTTGGTATATCTAACTATATGGTTCTTTTTATTTAATAATGTTTTATTTGCTCTTAATTATCTCTGGAGATGTCAAGGAAACATTAGCAACATTTTCAAAAAGTTGATATTATTTTATTTTGTCACAGGAGGGAACATGGTGTGAAATAATGTGATTGAAATTATATGTGAGAATCTCAACAAATTTAATTTCTTGAATTGGAAAATTATTATAAAGACTCTTATGTTGAAGGAATTCCTCATAAATATTTTCTCTAAACTCTTGTAGTTTAGTTCTACCCTCGCTACTCAAAAGTTTTCTTCTTTCACAACCTTGCTCAAAATTATCAATATGAACGAAAATCTGATGAAAAAGAGGCTTTTTATTTGTGAAGGTTTTAATGTAGCTCACAACCTTATAATTTTCATTAATGATTCCTCCAGGCTCATAATCGAAAAGAGGTATGCCCTCGATCCTTAAGGCATTTTTTTCCAAATTTAACTGGGATGTTTGGACGGAATTTTTGGTCAAGTTTGCTCATATTTATAGATTTACCATTCAATGCAGCTTGATTGGCCACCTCTCTTAAAGAAATCCTCTCTGAAATATATCTTGGAATAATATTAGGGAAATCTTCGCTTCACTAGAATATTATGTATGTGAATAATTCTTCCACAAACCAACCTCCTATTTCTTGTAACACCTCCTTAAGGCCTTTAGTAATCGTAGGGGTTTTTTTCCAAATATAATCTCATGAAAGGGATCATCATATAATTACAAATGCCATAAAAATGGATTTTGAAGTTACTTTCCCACAAATTAGGGGCATAATTCTAAATACGAAATTTTTTGTCAAGAGGGTAATTCTATTTCATTAAAGAAAACAAAACATAAGAAATTATAATACCCATAATATAACATGACATCCAAAATAATTGTTCATATCCTGGAGGCAATAAAATGGAAAAAATTAGGGCATCTATTAAATTCTGAGAAATAATATCAGCCCAAGTCAAATGCTTTGAGTCATTGAGTAGACTGTGTATTAAATCCATCCATTGCAATTTTTAATGCTCATGGTCTTCATCTCCATATAATTGGGACAAAATTTTGATGAGAAACCTAACTGGTCTTTTGAAAATGGAAACACGACATTCTTTTGATGACTTAAGTTTGAACCCTTCTCTATCTTCTTGTAGAAAATCTTCAACAACTTTATCATAATTCCTTTCACACTTCTTAAAACCTGTATTGTTGAAACTATCCAGAAAATCGGTAGTAAATAAAACTTTGGGAGGACTATTCTTATAAATATATGAAAGTATTTTTAGTTTTCAAGACTCTATAATATTTTTATTTTATTATACTATATTGTGAGTAGGAATATACACATGTCCCATAACACATGCAATCATGTCATAATAAGGAAATTTTTTGGCTCTAGCAACAACTTTCTGCAGTTTTGTGCCTCTAATATTTTCAAACTGAGTTTTTTTTTTCCCTTAGTTGAAGTTTCTGAATTTAACCAACTTCTATTCTAAAAGAAATTATAAATTTCTTCCCACTTCATCATACCTCCCATCTGAGTTTCTAAGGTGGTGTCGAAAATTAGAGATGGGTTAAGATTGTAATCTTTTGGTTGTGTATTTTTTTCTCCATTTAGTCGTTCCTTAATATGTTGAACAGCCTGCTTTGACGTGGTAGATTACCTTTCTATCTTATTTCCTTTAAAATAAAATAAAAACAATTAATATTTCTATAACAAATATGAAATTTACTAGTCACATTATTTATGAGAGTGCGTATTTACCATAAATTACAAGCCTTTGAGTGAATTTGAACTTCTTTCTTTGTAATCACAAAGAAGTTTTAGACCAGAAGTGTAAACAGGGTGTGATGAATGGATTGCAAAATTAAACTAACTAAATATTTTTTTAACACTTATGACCAAGAATAGTTAATTCCCATGATAGCTAGTGATTTGTCATAAAAATGATGAGAGATTTCACATTTTTATACAAAAATCTAGGCAATGTTGGATTATGTAAGGTGAGGGAAGGTTTTATTAAAACGTATGAAATTATAATTTATGACCTATTTTACAAAAACTAAAAGAAAACTAAAATAAAATGATGAATGGCATGTAAACCAATAAAATCAATATTTTATTCCTAGTTGAAGCGGAAGGCAGTCTCGTAGTCAAGTTGGGATGATATTACATACAACCTAGTGGCGTGGACGATCCCAACTCCGACCTACAATGTAGTTGGGTAAAGACGAAAGTATGGAGTCGGAAGGTCGGGTGTCCATAAAGTTGTTTTATTATGTTGGAGTCTTACTAAGGCCCGACCCCATTATAGTGAAAGGTCGGAAGATTGAGAATATGAGTTATGTTTTCGTGAAATTCATAGGTCCGACCTCTCACTTTGATATTTTATTTTGGGATTTTTATGTTATTAATTTTTTTTTTTTAATCTTTTTTTGAAATAAATAACTATTTACAAAATCTTGAAGGAAAAAATTAATTTTTTTTTTTTTTTTTTTTTTTTTTTTTATATATATATATATGTATATATAGGGTTCTTTTTATAAAAAAAAAAAAAAAAGTGGTTTTTTTTGTAGTCCTAAGAAGACCGTCTTCAATTACATTGTAAGCCATGATGAAACATGTTGAATCATGGTAAAGAATGGTCAAATTTCACATTGTGACAAATATTTTCTCAATATGAAAATCAATCATGGCCAACCATGGTTAATCTTAGTCAATCATGCTCATCCATGGAGAATCATGGTCAAGCATGGTCCAATGTTAGATTGTGACAAACATTTTCTTGATCTGAAAATGAACCATGGTCAAACATTTTCAACCATAGCCAATAATGGTCAAGCATTTTCAACCATCATAAACCATGGTCAAATGTTTCATTTTCACAAAAAAATGTCTCAATATGAAGATAATCCATGGTCAATCATGCTCAATTATTATCAATAACCGGGGTCACATTGTCACAAAGATTATCTCATGATCAAACATAACATTGTTATAACCATGGCCATCCATGGCCAACCATGGTCCAATGTTGGAGTCTGAAAAATATTGTCAATATGGATATCAACCATTGTTGACAATGGTCAACGATGGTGATCCATGGTCAACTATGGTCAAGTGTTGCATTGTGACAAACATTTTCTCAATATGAAAATCAATCATGGTTAACCATGCTGAATTATGGTCCAATGTCACATTGTGAAAAATATGGTCTCAATATGAAAATCAACCATCGTCAACAATGGTCAATGATGGTTAACCATTATATACGATGGTTAATAATCATTGTCACAATGTGACGATGATTGTGTGTTAATCAAACTTCACATTATGACAACCATGGTCCAATGTGGAATTGTGACAAAGACTGTCTAAAAATGAAAACTAACCATGGTCATCTATGCTCAACCATCGTCCAATGTCGCATTTTGATAAATTTTAGTATTGGGTTTAATAATATTAAATTTTAATATTGGGTTTATGATTTGTAGTCTTAGGGTTTATAATATTTTTCTTAGGACTTAATATCAATTGTTTGAGTTTATCAATCTGAGAGGGTTTTAACATGAATCCCTTCAATTTATTAATCCAATAGGCTTTTACTATTGATCTACTTCGTTGAAAATTATTCATCTTGGTTTATAATCCATTTTATTTATAATATTAATCCCTTAGATTTATTAATTCTATTGATTTATGGTATTATTTTGTTGGGTTTATAATATTAATCCTAAGGTTTATAATGTTAATATCAGGGTTTATATTCCTAGGGTTTAATATTTATCATAGGATGTAATGTTATTATGTTGAGTCTATAATCCCTTGGGTTTTTAATATTAATCCAATGGGTTTATTGATCCCTTGGTTTTAAAATATTGATCCTAGTGTTTCTAATTTTAATCGAAGAGATTTTAATATCGATCCTAGGGTTTCTAATTTTAATCAAATAGTTTTTAACATTGATCCCTTGGTTTTATTAATCACTTAGGTTTATAATGTTAATCCAAACGTTTATAAAATTAATCTTAGAGTTTAACATTCATTTTAGGGTTTATAATATTTCCCTTTGGGTTTACAATCTTAATTATTTTTATTTAATATTATTCCCCTCAGTTTATAATCCCTTGGGTTTATTGATCCCTTTCCTTTAGGATATCAATCCCTTGAGTTTATCATTCTAAGGGTTAATATTCCAATGGTATAACATTATTCATAAGTTTAATAATATTAATCCAAGGGTTTAAGTTAAATCTCTTGAGTTTATAATGCATTGAGTTTATAATAGAAATTCCTTGGGTTTGTTAACTCCTCAGGTTTAAAATGTTAATCCTGAGATTTATAATATTAACATTGGGGCTTAATTTTTATTTTAGGGTTTATAATATTTACCTTAGGGATTATCTCCCTTAGGTTTATAATATTAATTTTCTCTTTTGAATATTATTCTGTTGGATTTATAATTCCTTAGGCTTATTATTCCCTTGTATTTATGATATCAATTCCCTTGGTTTATTAATCAAAGGTTCATATTCCTTGGCTATAATATTTTACATAAGGTTTATAATATTAATCGTATGGTTTGATTAAATCACTTGGGTTTATAATGCATCGATTTTATAATACAAATTCCTTGGGTTTATTATCTTTGTTTTTGATATTGATCCCTTTGGTTTATTAATCGGTTAAGTTTATAATACAAATTCCTTGAGTTCATTAACTTTTGGGTTTGTAATATTGATTACTTGGGTTTATTTATCCTTTGAGTTTATTAAGTTTCATGCAAGAAGTGTAAATAAGGTGTGAAAATTATATTGCAAAATAGAAAGGGTAAAGGAAGCAACTAACTAGATTTTTTTTAACCCTTGGGACCGACAATATTATATTCCCATGATAGATATTAATTTGTCATAAAAATAATGACACATTTCACCCGTTTTTATGCGAAAATTGAGGTGAGGTTCGATTATCGAAGGTAGGGAACGTTTTCTTGAAACGTAACCGATTGAAATTCATAAACTAATTTATAAAAAATAAAATAATATTAAAAGAAAATTATGCTTTACATGCAAACCAATATAAATAATATTTTAGTCCTAGTCGGAGCAGAAGGAGTAGAGTAGTCGGAAGTCAGGATGATATGACGTACAACTTAGTGGGGTGAGCGACCCCGACTCTAATCTATAACGTAGTCGGTTGAAGACAAAGGTGGAGAGTCAGAAGGTCGGGCGTCAAGAAACTTGTTATATTATGTTGGAGAATTAAGCCTTACCCCTCTATAGTGAGATAGTCGGGAAGATGAGTTATATTTTAACGAAATAAATAGGCCTTACCTCTCACTATTATGATTAATCTAAATTATAAAAATAAGTTCTATAAATTTTAATATCATATAATAATAATAATAATTATTATTATTACTTAATATTTTTTAATTGTTTAATATTTAATACTATTTAATATTTACAATTTGATATTATTGAATTATTTAAAAATTATATTAATTAATAATACTAATAATATTAATTAATAATAATAATCTTAATAATCATTAGTATTTAATAATAACAATAATTATTTTAAATAATTTTAATAATATTTAATTACTCTTATATATTTATTAATATGAATATGAATGTTAATTATAAGTTATTAATTCATATTTATTGTAATTATGCATGTAATTGATCAACATATATTGATAGCATATATATTGATTGTCCTAGTTTAAAATAAATCAAAATAATATATATATAAATAATGAAGTTGATTCAGCTTATACCTCGTTAAAAAAAAATTCTAATGCTGCATGAAAACTATAATCTCCTACGGGCGAGGACTAAGAAAACTATAAACTTTGCACTACATTGTTTGGCAACTTACATGCTATGAGAGAGCAAAGAGAAGGAAGAATCAAAAGCATTGTGAACACGCTACGAGATAAGAAGAATGGAAAAGCATTGTGATAGGAACGTAAAAGACCCGCTGAAAAGGAATAGTGCGTGTCAAGTTAGAAGGAAGTTAACAAACCACCATCTAACCTCTCAAATCATTCCGCCGTAATGTCGCTTTTATGCACGAGGTTTTGCATAGATTTGTTGCCCCACACATACCTTTACCTACACTCCTAGATGGATAGTCTACCAAATTCGAAGGGCGACGCATTTGTTTATTAATCCGACAACCAGATAAAGTTTTACCATCACTTTTTTTCATGTAAGTGAGACGTTGGATCCAGAATATTGAAAATTCTCACAAATTTGATATCCAATTTTTAAGACGCAGAAGCCGGCAGCAGTTTATTGCTGTGACATAGGTAAAACACAAAAAAAAAGCTTTGAAACCCTGATCGGGGTGTCAATTGGCAAGCACTGCGATGGGAAGAGGACATGGTGGTTAAGGTGGAATGCAACGTGGTGAGGCAAGACCGCGACGTGGCCACCGTATGCGTGGGGAGGCAGATCACGGTCGCCGAGGTAACGGAGGGGACGTTTCCCAAGTTAGAACATCATGAGAAGCAGCTAGAAGGGCCAACTAGGCTGTTAGAGGTTTGTTAAGGAAAGCGCCGGCAGGATGTTTTGGGGCAGGTAATGATGCTTAGCATGCAAAGCTTTGTCATAATCCTTCTCTGCTGTGAAGAAGCTCGTTCTTGGTGCATGAAATCCGGAAGCAACCACAGACATCGGAGGTGGCCTGCACTAGTGTATTGGTATGTATTTGAATTTCTCCTTGCTATTCAGATGAAGAGAGTGTCGGAGTTTCATAGCTTGCATGTGAAAACTTTTGTTTTTTTGGATTAAATTTACAATGTATATAAAACCACTTGTATTTGTATTTCCAATGTCTATAATGTCTATAAAGCCAAAAGTAGAAGCTGTATGGGTTTGAACCTATAAGGCTATAATTCTGTTTTGGTAGATATGTTAATGAATATGATTCCTTCGCTAGCTTTTCTTCTCGACAATAGAAGCTATGAGAATGTTGTCACCCATCCTTACTTAGGGTCAGATTGGGAAATTGCATGCATGCAGTTTAATGATGTTAATATTCGGGGGTATAGTTCAGTATGTAGTGCGCAAAACCTGTTTTCTTATCATTCTCTGCTGGTGTATAGGGTTGATAGCTGCTTAGATTTATGGCGTTTAGTTTTATGGCGTGCTTGTAGTAATAGTTTTTTTGGCAATGTTGGCATTGCTATGCCCCCTGGTTAAATTTTCCTATTACTCTGCCATGGCTCCATACTGGGGTAGGTAGCAGAATAGGTAGGAATGAGGGGGATAGGTAGAATGTTTATAGTCTGTTGAAGAGTCATGGGACTCACGCCCATTATCCCTTAGCTACCTTCCTCAACCAATGTAAATTGTATGTTATGTTCTTTAACTCTTTTGGTATTTTCCATCGTGTTGCTCCTCCACGGGTTCTCGATATCCTCTCAGCCCGACATCCAATTATGTTGAAGAAAAACAGAGGCAAAAAGTTCTATATGGACAAAGGCAAGGAAAATATTTCAAGCCTGCCAGCCAAGAGAGGTAGGAAATCTAGAAGAGAGTTCATGGAGCCCTTATTTCAAGTCTACTAAGAGGAAACACCTTGTTTTAAAAAAATACCTTATTCACGAATTGGAGAAGGAAGCTAGAACCAAAATTGAAGAAGATGATGACATTGCAGCGGAAAAAATACAACAAGTGATTATAGACCCGCGGCATACCCGAGGGAGAATCTCTTTGTTTCATCACTCAATCAGAACCTACTGGTTAGTAAAATGCATGCTCGTTAAGGCCATTACTTTAGTTTAGGAAGTAGGAAGGGATCACAAGGAAATATCCAATCTAGCAGAGATTAATAGAACCATCCAGGAAATCAACCTGCGCCAACTTCATCAGTATATTCATCTTGGCAGAATGGAGAAGGACATTAATGCCATTGAACAAGTTGACATGCAAGGTTCAAGTGTTAAAGATCTGGCCCCAGTGGAGGTAGATGATGACTAGAGAACTCAGTTACAGTTTTTTTAGTTTTTGATAGCGCTTAGCCTTGTTTTTGCATTATGCGAATGTTAGTATTATTAAACTTTCATATTAGCTACGTAAAGACTCTTTATAGGAATCTAAGGAAGTACATGTTTTAAATGGCATACATTGCACTCAGATCGCCAACAGACCTAATGCCCGTCAGACAAGTTGAGACCTAATTTTTGTATCTAATATACCTGCTTTTTTATATAAATAATTTTTGTATCTACTATACCTGCTTTTTTATATTAAAAAAAAAAATTAAAAAAAAAATTGAAACTCTTAACTCAGTTTTTCCAATTTGGAGATTATTGTTAATAGCTGGCCGAGGCAGTACCAGTACTATTTTTTTTGGTAAAGAAAGATGAAAAGCGAATGAGTCATAAATACAAAATTTAGAATATGAATTAATTTAACTGCAAATTAGAGAAATCTATTAAACTACCAAAACTAAAAATACATAAGTGGTTAGATGAATTCAAAGTTAGGTAAGTCGTTATATCAAATTTTTAATTGATTAATATAAACATATTAATATTTAAGAATATAATATTTTTTATTTGTATTTGAGATAAGTTAAAAATCTATGTGGTTACGTAAAGTAAAAAAAAAAAAAAATCTTTAATGTAAATAAAAATTATTTTTATTAAAGGATAATTCTTTAAAGATATTTTTTATATCATTTGATCCTTTTAAAGATATTTTTTATATCATTTGATTCTTTTAATTCTTTGTTTGATTTTAATTTTATATTTGTTATTATTCTATATCATGATAATTAAAAAATAAGAATGTTAATTTTCTTGTTTTGATATACTAAAAAATAATTCTAATTCATATCAATTTCTCATTCTCTTACTACTTATATTTACAAATAATCTCTACTCATCTTCTCATATGAATCTTCTAGTCACCTACACCACTTTTATATTTATTTCCTTCCTTTAGATTTTATATTTATTTTCTTCTTTTAGATTTTATATTTTTTTGCTTTTTCCACACCACTAGTTTATATTTATTTCCTTCTTTTTCCTTTGCTTCAATTTATGGAGATTACTTTTCTTTATACTTCATGCTTAATATAAATATATCTTTATATTATAATGGAGGCCAAAGGTTAAAAAAATTGATTCGATGCGCGGAAAACATAATATTATTTTAATGTTCTTTTATAAATGGTATTTCAGATCATAAATCTTAATGCAATAATATTTTACTAATATATATAATAATGGCATCTCCAAGATTGCCTTTAAAATGTTTATTATGATTATTTGCACAGTAAGATACAATAGTTTTATTGTAAAATAATTGTATTGCATTTATAGAATGACATTTTAGAACAATAAATGGTCTTACTTAATCTCTTTCATATGATTTCCATAAAAATTATAAATAACTCCATCTCTATATTTTTTATATAAATTATAAATAAATGTTTTTATTAAATTCTCTTAGCATAGCTTATATATAAATCACAATATTAATAAAACAATGTTTTGTAAATGTAATTGGTCAAATGTATGTAAAGTTTTAGTTTGAAGGTAATTGTTTTTTTGTTTTGAAATATATATATATATATATATATATATATATATATATATATATATATATATATATATATATATATATAACCATTCAAATTAAAATGTACCCTTTCGCTTCAAATTTGATTCCTAATTCTCTTAATAGGCAATGTTTTCAACGTAATTGTGTAGGTTACATATTTAATCATGACCGTGTCTGGTAGGGTTATCTTGTCCAATTTTACTAATATGTTGAATACCTGAAAAAAAACAAAGACAAGAAATACCGATATGTATTGAGCATAAGTTTTCGAAATAAACAGAAATAAATTAATAGTGCAGCGGCATTTTTTTAACCTTTGCTTGACTAGGGGAGACTATAAATCGAGGTACATATCTTCATAGATATATTCTCCTTTGTCATTGCAATTCCTTTTCTCACGGTCAACATTGTCGCAGAAAAATTGAGAGAGACTTATGAATACACAAATTTATGAGGATATCATATCAATCACTGCTTTGATCGAACCATACGCAACTCGACGTTATCGCAAACGAATTCAGAGAGAGACGAGGAAACTGCCAATCACCGTTAGCTGCTGCAGCACTGTGTGAAAATAAAAAATCCCTTATTTGAGAAGTCAATAATGTGAGACATAAAAGCATAATCGCAAATTTTATATATGAATTTCATTAGAATGGGATATGCTATAGCTTTAATAACATACCATATACAAACTATTTTTTGAATGGGTAAATTTATAAGTTTACCCATTTTGAGATGCTAGCCCATTATACCATTCTCATCTACGGATATAAAGTTATACCATTGTTTCCATGTGTTAAAACATCGCTATGCAGGTGAGTAACAACATGGTGAGAGAAATACACTAATATACTACGAAATGTCTCTAGGTAGTTTGGAGTACTATTGTTCAGAACTGGCTTATGGTTTCAATGGAGCGAAGGATTTGCTATTTGTTGACAAACTTTGGAGTGGGTTTAGGCATGAAATTTAATTGATTATTGCTATTCTCTTCTAGGTTCAAAATGATAATTTAGCTAAAGAGTTATTAATATTTAATTGATAAAGTAAAAATTTCGGTAATAAAATCTCACTTTAATTAGCTGCAACGTTTCGTCACTAACTAACTACATATATATATGCATTCGAGTAAATATAAGTTCAGTAAAAATATGCTAACTAAATAATAGACTTTATCAAATATGAGAAAATGAAGTGATTCATAACTATGTCACCCAAATTGAATCGAAAAATGGGAATTTAATGGATCTTTGTTCTATATAATGTTTTATCCTACCTCGATAATGTTTTATCTTAATACTATAAATTAGAGTAGCTCCAAAATATTTTAGTATTTTTGTAATTAAATATTCTGAGATGAATTTTTAAATCATATCTTATGCATCTATTATAACTTTTAAAAACATAAAATATTTCCAAATCAAAATTGTAATATTTGAAAATATTAATTTGATGTAATTGATGTAATTGTATTAAAATTTTTATCATCATGTTATTAGATTTAAAATTAATACTAAAAAATTAATATTAATATTGTTATTAATATTATGAAATTTGAGATTAATATTAATATATTATAATATTAACACTATTTAAATTAATATTTTTAGATAAATATAATATTAAATTTGTTATATTATAATATATTAATATATATATGAGAGGGAAGAACAAAGGAAATAGTGATAGAGGTGGAGGCACAGAGGGAGTGACAAGGGAGAGATAGAGATAAAGTGAGGGAGAGAGGAGAGGAGGAGTGAGGAGAGAGAGAGGGAGAGAAGGGTAAGAGAGAGAGAGGGAGACACAAAGATGGAGGGAGAGAGAGAAGAAGAGAGGGTGGGAGATAATGACAGTGTTGGAGGGTTGTGAGAGTGAGAGAGAGAGAGAGTTTAAAGATGAGAGAGGTGAGGAGAGAGGGAGAGAGGGAATGGAGGAGATAGATATGGATTTGGAGGGAAAGATAGGTAGGGAAAAAGAAGACATAGAAAGAGAAAGGTGGAGAGAGAGAGAGAGAGAGAGAGAGAGAGAGGGAGTGAGAAGGGAGAGATTGAGAGAGAATGTGGACGCTTGGAGGTGAGACAGGGATCCAAAGAAGGAGAGATAGAGAGAAGGGAGGAAGAGAGGGAGAGAGAATGAGAGAGGGAGGTAAGAAGAAATACGTAGAGAGGAAGGTGGGGAGAGAGGGGGAGTCATAAGGGGTATGGAGAGAGGAGTGCAGGAGGGAAGATATATAAAAGTGGAAGAGAGAAACAAAGGGAGAGAAGGCAAAGAGAGAGAAAGGGAGAGGAAGAGGGAAGGAGATAAAAATAGATATGGAAAAAAAGTGTGTATGCTTGTGGGGTGATATAGACGGACAAAGGAGGACAGATAGATGGAGATAGAGATATAGATTGAATGGGGAGAGAGGGAAGAAGAGAGAGATAGAGAGAGGGAGGGAGAGATAGAAAAATATGGGGAGAGAGTGTTTATGTGTATGTGGGGTGAGATAGAGAGGAAAAGAAGGAGATATAGAGGCAGATATAAATATATGAAGGGGGGAGAGAAATGGAAGAATATTTCTTCCACTATATGCATTGATTTTAGTGTAGACGTTGATTTCTAATCATATTTGATTGCTTGCAATAGATGCATTTATTTAAGTGTATATGTTGATTTCTAATTATATTTGACTACTTGCACTAGATGCATTGATTTTACTGTAGACGCTGATTTCTAATCCTATTTTATTATTTTCATTAGAAGCATTGATTCTAGTGAAGATGTTAGTTTATAATAAAATTTGATTAATTACGTTAGAAGCATCTATTTTAGTGAATATGTTGGTATATAATCCTATTTGATTACTTGCATTACTTGCATTGATTTCAATGTACATGTTGATTTCTAATCCTATTTGATTGCTTGCACTAAATGCATTGATTTCAACGTAGATGTTGATTTCTAATTATATTTGATTGCTAGAACTAGATGCATTGATTTCAGTGTATATTTTTATTTCTAATGCTATTTGGTTTCTTGCATTAGATCCATTGATTTCAATGTAGATGTTGATTTCTAATATTGTGCATTGATTTCGGTGTAGATGTTGATTTCTAATTTGATGTAACTAGATGTATGGTTGATGATTACAAATATAAATGGTGCTTCATTTCGACCACTAATGGCTTGAATCTCCTGAGCCTATTTGTTATCAGGCCACACTTCTTCCCACTACATGCAATAATGAACTCTCCCTTCAATGAAACTCTAAGGTTTCTCTATATCCACGTTGGCCCACACAAGTCGAGGTTGGACACTGTTTCATTTCCAACACAACTACCAACTAAGATTGGCCTAATAGTTTCAAGGTTCGACTCGTGTGAGTTACAACTAGTCGACTAGGTCTAACCTGAGTTTGGGTTGGGCCAGTCGTAACTATTTCCCGTGTTTACTTTGTACTATGGCCCAACTACTCGATCAAATCTATTCGGATATACACCAATGTCTTCTCCTTTTCTCCGTTTCTGGTGACAAATACAATCTATGAAGACTCTGAGCTCTCTCTAGTTGGGGTTTGGGTGAGTGGAGAGAAAAGAAAACACAACGCACAATTTTTTTTACAAGGATTCGATTCAACAAATGCACACAATATCTATACATCAAAAAATAAAGATTATATATATATATATGGCCTCTGTGGGCCTAATTCCATTTGGCCTAACTCAAAATTATTTTTCCCCTCTCTTTCAGCCTAATATCACATTGAAAATGGTCTCCCCCTAACACCTCACATGTTTCCCAATTAAAAGGGAAACAAAACCCTAATAAAAAATTCATGTTCCCTGTTCGAAAACACCTTCTAGAGGAATATGAAATGAATTAAATTTTACAATAAAATTAGCAAAATTGTGTCCTCCTCAATGGCTACCACAATGACCTTCCTTTAGAAGCTTCCTGAAATCAAATTCAGTTGGGGTGGGGTTGATAATCTTGTATCAGATTCCCTCACTTGAAATTATTCATGATCTCCTTATCATATTTTTCTTCGTTTCATCTCGTCTATCTCTCCAAACTCGGTTTTTTTTTCACTTGTACCTCTTAGTGAGATGCAACCATAATCTCCACAGACACCTCGCGGGCTCTCCTCTTATAGCTTAGACTTCTCACATCTCGGTTTGCCTCGATTGGAAATTTTTGAGCTTGATCTACTTGGTTTTCCATTTCACATTCAATGACTTCTCCTCTGATAATTCTAGCCACAACTGTAGTTGTGGAATTTCCCTCCTGAAATAATATTTTCTCTTTCCTGATCTTTGGTACCACCTTATGATTACCAATTTCTAGGGTGCTTCATTTTGATCCCTGGTGTCTTGAATCTCCCGAACCTACGAGATATGGGCCCACACTTCATGCCATGGAATAAAATAATGAACTCTCCCTTCAGTCAAACACCAATATTTCTTTATGCTTGTAGAGCCCCACGCAAGTTGGGGTCAGATCTGATTTTACTTTTCCACAACTATAGACTAAGGTTGGTATGAGCCTTTCAAGGTTCGACTGGTGCGACGCCTGACCAACTAACTGGGCCCCACCTAAGTAGGGGTCATCCCACTTGTAACTCTTTCCCACGTTTTCTTTGTATTATGGCTTGACTACCTGATCAACTCTCTTTTGCTCTACACTAATTCCCTCTTATTTTCTACCCAAAACTCTTGACGCTCTCTTTGATTGGGGTCGAGGCAGATGGTGATAAAAGAAAAAAAAAGTTTCACAACAAAATTGGACAATGATTGTATTCAATATACACACACAATGTTTATATATATATAAAATATGATTACCAATATATGGCCTCCTCACGCCTAATGCCATTCGGGTAGACTCTAAATTATTATGGCCCTCTCTTTCAGCCTAATATTTCATTGAAAATGGCTTCCCCATGACATCTCGCAGGTTCTCAATAAAAAGGAAAAAATAACTCTAAAAAAATAAATCTCATTTTTGACCAACACATGTCTTCTATTGTCTTACGAAATTAATTAAAATTTATAATAAAGTCAACAAAATTGTGTCCTCCTCAATGGTTTCCAGGATGTCCTTCTTCTGGAAGCTTCCTGAAATTAAATTTTTTTGGGTGGGGTCAATGCTCCTGCATTAATGGTGTACATTAATTTCAAAGTAATTAGATTAGCAATGTGCATTGATTTCAGTGTAAGAAAAAAAAAATTACTGACGACGTGCGTTGATTTTTATGTTATAGTAATTAAACCATAATAAAATACTTGAATTTTCATCTTAAATAAAATGTTCACTTATGATGGATCTAAATTGTCATGTTTTCATATCGATCATATATGTAAATTGTTAAATAAAATGTTCACTTAACTGAAATGTTTGCTTTTAGATTTTGTCTTATTATTCCCATTTTCCATTATTCAACATTTTTAGTCACTTTATATTCAAATGAGGTAATAGAAAATAAATACCATTGAAACTTACTCAAGGTTTAACACTCCATAAGTCTCAATGATTGACTTTGGACAAAGCTACTATTAATATTGGATATCAAGAGACACAAGGTATGACATTTACTACAATAACGTGAGTTAAATATTTGAATGGTCTATGACTTCAACCTCCCTTTTCATATGATTGTTATGGAAAAATGGAAAAACTAACAGGTGTTATAATAAGAGTAGTATAAGAAAATAGTTTGAGATTGATCATAATGAAGACTATTTGTAATTGACTACATACATATTATTCACATTTTCTATCATTCAACACTATTACATAGTCACTTTGTATTCAACATTTTTACTTCATCAATATTCATCGTTCAAGTTATTAACAATCTCTATCATCTCAACACACCGAGCTAATCGGGAAAGTTTAAAATTAAAATGACCAATTTAATCATAGAATTATTTAAAATGATCATTAGATTTAGATGTTTCACATATTTTCTATGGTCGTGCAAGACTAAAACCAACTTAGATAAATCTTAACCCTAGATTTATCAAGCACCGAGAGGGATAAAATACCTTGAGTTCCAAAAATTTCCTCCAGTTTTTCACTCATAAAAGAGGTTTTCACCTTGAGAGGTTTTATCCCTCTCTGCGCTAGATAGATCTTGGGTTGAGATGAATCTAAGTTGGTATATACTCATAAGATACATTATTGTTCTTAGAGTCGTTCTCTAGCCTAGTATGAAATACATGGAATGTCTTATCTTGTTATGATTTTTCCATGACTTGTTTTTTTTCCATGGTATTCTTATTTAATATAATATATTTAAAGGCATAAAATTCAAATTAATTTTCCTTCTAAAATTTGAAAATTGCTATCTGAAAATTTAAAATCTTATTAGTAAATAAAAATTAAATATTTAACATATATTATTCAACATTATTAGTATTAAAAATAAATTATTTTTTAATATAAATTATAAATATTTTAAAAAATTTAAACTTATAGCTAATCAAAAATTAAATAATTAAGTCAGGTCTCCCAAACACATTTTGTTGAGGATGAGCCTTATCATCAGGGCGACCTAGATAAAAAACTCACGGGGGTGGTTGTGCCTATGCTACGAGGATAAGACATGCTAAAAAACCTAGACAACTTAGGGCTAGTGTGGCCCAAGTCGAGTGCGATCCCTAGGTTACTTTGACAGATTAGATTGCCCCGTGTCGTAGTTTCTCATGCCATAGGTCAAGCTTTGACGATCACACACAAATTGTCAAAAAAAACATTTAAATATAATATCAAATAATATTGAAAAAAATCAAAATCTTAAATATATTGAATTAAGAAATAATGAATAAATATATTAATATTAATATTATTTGTAGGAATAATAAAATGTATATCAAAACTTATACTATCAAGCCACTACATATTGTTACATTATTTCTTTGAGTAATCAAATGTGTATTGAAACTTATACAGATTGACCACCATGAATCATATGTTAAGTAAGAGGGTTTGCAGGGCAGCAAGTCCCCGCCTTGAGTTGGAAACTATTTGACCCAGAGCCCTTATTAAAGCAGAAATACATGGAGGTTATTGAACTCTGTAGAACAACTGTTTGGGTATGAGATAGTGTAGTGTAGAAGGAATCTCATGGTAGCAAATAATAAGGCGAGGTACCCAGGAGCACACTCTTAGTAATATGAAAGGCATGTCTACCATTGATTCAGTGAGTTCTTGAAGTTTGAAACCAAGTTGTTTCTCATGAAATAAGATATTTTCAATTGAACTAAGTTGCTAAAAGTTTGATAATTTGGAAACACCATGAATCTGTGGTTGGCAGCCTATTGAAGAAAATAACATCAAGCCAACGAAACTTCCTTGCCAAGTTTAGAAAGTAGTTCTAAACAATATGTACTATGTTCACCTATGTTCTTCTCCCAGTCAAAAGGAATGGTTCTCGCTTGTCTTTTAAAATGTATCTTTGACTTCAGCTATTGATCCAGGATTCGAAAGGCTAAAGAAATTTATTTCTTTTTAATCTAACAAAATTTGAAAAATTTGTGGAATGTGAATCACCAAACACAGTCAAACATCATGTCAACTTTTATTTGGAATGGAGAAGCTCTAGCATCAAACATGAATACATGCAATTTTAATTTCAACGATGAAGCCTATGAATCAAACATGACTCTATCCTTAATATGAACCCATGAGGTCACTACGACTTGGGAAATCACCAAAACTCAATCAAACATCCTCATTGATTTTTTCATTGGAATGAAAAAGCTCAAGAATTAGACATGAATACATTCCTTTTATGCACTGATGTTGTCACCATGGTTCATAAAATCACCAAAACAAAACTAAACACCCTTAATATGGAATTTTTCTTTGAGAGGTGAAGCCTATGAATCAAATATGACTCTATGCTTAATATGAACCCATGTTGTCACTATGACTTGGGAAATCACCAAAACAAAGTCAAACACCCTCAATGTAAGTCGAGAGAGATAAATTAAATTCATGCCGAAGTATGAAGACCTAGATAAGTTATGAAAAATTTGATTATAGATACATAAATCTTATTTGGTGGTTTGTGGCTAGTCTACATAATATTTGTACCACATGGCAGAGAGGAATAGAGAAATAAAATTCTTTGATATTTTACATAAAATCCAACTTCCTATTACTTGATACATGGAACCAAACATATTCATTCATAGTAAACATCCAGAACCAAAAGAAAATGGTATATTAGTTCCAATGCATGTAGAGGAACAATTAAATTTGGAGGGGGGATGGGAAGCTTCAGATCACTAATTGTTTGTAGTAGATACCCTACAGTGCCATCTCCACCTACAACATGTTACCGTTTTTCTTCATTACATACAACATTCAAATAATTTATGTCTTGGGTCACTGCAATAGTAGCAAATATAAAAAATATGCTCAATAAAATAGGATTCAAACTGATGAATTACTCTGATTGTTTCTTTTAAGACTTCAAGATTCATGTGGTCATTATTGTATGAATAATTTCAAATAGTTTTCTTACATAATGTGTTATGCTAAGAGACCTTTATTTCCATAATAAATCATGAGGCATAATCATACATTATGGTGTTGGAACACCCACTATTATTGGAAAATTCATCCTAATCCGAGTTGCAACATTGTCACCACAAACTTTCAGACTCTCTAGATGTCCGAAAAAGGTATTTAACACCTGATATAGTTCCTTCTCATACAAATCAAATATTTGGAGAAAAATTAAAGTTTCTAAGCCAATAAAGTGATGCTCGAGAAAAGATGCATAATTATACATTTATCATATAGTTCCAATCTTTATAAGAGTGAGTCTTATAAAGTTAAAGCTTTAGGGGAGTAAATTATCTCTATAAGGAGGTCTCTAAGAGATGGTACCAAGTGCATACGCTCTAGGAGAAACATATTTACACATGTGTTAGCCAAATACTTAATGATGGAGTATGACCTCGGAAGGTTACTAGGATTAGGCGCTAGTTTATGATGGACTAGTAGAAGCAATCACATAACCAAGAGTAGGTATGGTCACACATGACATGAAATTATTAATCACTGTTACCATGAAAACTATTACAAGATATTCTGGTTCCTTGCTTATATCACCCACAAAACTACAATAATTTCTCAAATAATAATCTAGAATTCACATTTCAGTGATTAGTTCAGTTTCTTCTATCTAAACATACTCTTTAGAGAGTTTATTTGTTTGAAAATTATGTTTTTCCCTTATCTAAACCACCTTAAAATCCCCGAACAACTACGTGAAAATCGAAAATAACTAAATAAGTAAAATTCTCAACACAAATTAACAAAATAAATTCATATGAGATGCAGTATCCTGAAGATGCAATTAGTAAGATGCTTGAAAGTGTAGACATTGAAATTATAGAAGGTTAGGTAATTTTGGAAGCCTATAAGGAAACATCCAATTAAAACTCAAATTTAAAAAATAAATAAGCTAGTAGTGGCTAAAATCAGCAACAAATTATATTTTGAAATAAATTCAAAGTAAACATTAGCATTCACCTCAGTTGTTCATTAAATTTTCATAACAAATCATCCAATAAACACCCAAAGATTCAAATTTGCAGCACAAATTAGGATAACAAACTCAATTATTTCTATTCACATAAAACAATTTTAAAATATGATATATTATCTGATTGTGAGATGGAAAATGAAAAGCCTTTACATCTCATGCCAAGCAAGGCTTCATACATCCCATCCAAAACCATAGTTAGGGAACTACATGCTAATTATTAGTAGACTCTAGTATTTCATTAACCTAACAAAGCATCTAAAAAAACATGATTTAGAATGGGATAGTTTGGTACATCACCAACTCATTGATAATTGGCATATCCCATTTCACTGCCACAATTTCTATCAGACTGGGCACTTGATTTTCCAATGCACCAGACCGCGTGCTGGGCACCGAGCGAGGAAGGAAGGTAAATTGGACCAGTAATTTTCCTCTTATAGGGTGGAAGAGGTGGTGGTGGCACGTCCTAAAGATCACCATACATAATATGAACATAGTCCAGGTAAGTCACACTTGGATTTCCACTTTGATTCTTTTCATGGGTTTCATTTTGTTACTGGGGGGAGGGAGCCTAGTCGGGAAATGGGGTCTAGTGTTGTTCATAGGTCGGTGTCCAGTGAGGATGGGAAAAGGATCCCCTGACTAACTACACTCCTCTAACTATCCCATGTTTTTCTGTACTCGATGACCACCCCACTCGGGGTGATGTCACTCCTTTTTCCTCGCAATGTCATCCTGACTGGTCTGACGATACCCCTTCTCTTTGTCCCTCCCATGATCCTCCTATGGTTGCAATTTATCGTAATGCCCCTCCATCACCTACAAACTCCATCGATTGTGATTTGGCTTTCCTTTTTCATAATTCGAATGTGGAACTGGCCCCTCTGGTGATCCACTCTAGACGTCCTCTCTCCCCGACCATTCATATCATCCCTTCGCCTGCCACAAATTTCACTCTCATAAAAGGGAAAGGAAGGCCAAGACTACAAAATAAGTCTTTGGTAGGAAGGGTTAATGGCTTGGACCATAAATTTCAGAACCTGCAAGAGGTTCCGGTCACACAAGCCCTCAACAGGGTCCTTAGAGCATTGGAACCCTCCACTAAGGTTCCCTAATGATACTATATTCTCTTTACATACAGGTTTTGGGGGGTCAGGACAAATTTTTTCCATTGCAAGATTTCTATTCTTGAATAATCCCATCATCATTTTCATTCAAGAGACCATGACTGTGGTGGACCAAGCCTTACATTTTTTTCCGTGAAATGTTTCCAGCATGGAACATGGTTGCGAAGGATGCAGTGGGGAGGTCGGGGGGCCTTGCGGTAATTTGGGACCCCAGGTGGGCTGAACTAAAATAATTTATCTTTTTTCGGAGGTATTATACTCACTGGATTTACTCAAGGATTTCATCAGTGAGTCCACTTGATTAATGTTTATTCTCCATACTGGAAAAGGGTGCCATTCTGGTAGAATATGGACAATTGTGGCTTCCTGTCACTAGATAATTCCATCATAGCGTAAAATTTAAATTGCACTTCTCATGATGGGGAAACCTGGGGAGCGGGTGGGATAAGTGACCCTATTTTGTAGTTCATGGGGATCTGGTTACAGATTCAAATTTGAGGGACATTGAGCCTGAATTAAACTGTCCGAATTGGTTCAATGGATGAGAGGGCGAGGATTATTTTGGTTGAATACTTGATAGAGTGAAGACTTGGGTGGAGTAATTACTTATTTTCGACCATAGGCCTATAGTTTTGTAGTGGTGTTTTGAACCTAAAACTAAACGATGTCCTTTTAAATTCAATCGGGTGTGGCTCGAGGATGCAACATTTAAAAAAGTGGTTTGAAATTTTTTCTTTTCATATAAGAGGTTGGCGTACATTTCCCCTATGGCATACCTTTCTTCCTCCTTGTGAAACCTAAAACAACTGGTCTGGGTTTGGGAATGTACCAAGAAAAATGAAATGATATATGACTTGGACAAGATAGCTAGGGAGACTTATCAGATATTTGAGCATATGAAAAGAGGACCTTTACCACAAGACAAATGTAGACAACTCAAAGATCTGGAACTGGAGAAGAGAAGAATACTACTCATACAAGAAAAAACTTGGAGATTGGAAAGTAGGGCTACCTGGTTAAAATAGGGAGATAGGAATACTAGGTATTTTCATTCATATGCTTGTGGAAGGAAGAAAAAAATGATATATGGAATATTAAGAGTAATGGATATACATACAACACCACAAAACATATACAACAAAAGGAGGTAATGTATTTCGACACTTTGTATAAGTTAAATGAGGATATAGGGGTGGAAGAACAATTTTGAATTATCGAAGATTACCCAATCTTGTTCGAGGAGGAGGAAAACCAAAGCCTATTCAGTGGGGTTAAGGTGGTGGAGGTCGAAAATTTTCTTAAATCATTTCCCCTAACAAGATTCCAGGCCCCGATAGCTGGACCCCCAACTTATTTCTTCACTTTTTAGAAATTTTGATTGTTGATATCACTGCCATGGTCGAGGAGGCTAGAGAGAAGGGCATGGTACACGGGGCTCTCAATTCAAAATTTCTCACCCTCATCGCAAAGAAGAAGAGAATTCTTAAATTTGATGACTACAGACCCATATCATTGTGTAAAATAATGTACAATATTATTTTCCAAATTGATTGCAAAAAAAATTAAGATTCTCTTGCCTAAACATATTTCCCTGGAAAAATTTGGGTTCCTTAATAATCGCCTCATTCACAATGCAGTGGCGCCCACTCAAGAGATCATGCACACTATCAAGGACAGATATATGGAAGAAATCATTATGAAGTTGCATCTGAGTAAATCATATGACCGGGTGGACTGGGAAATCCTTAGCATGATTCTCCATAAGATCAGCATGAACAACGAGGCGATAAATTGCATAGTGGGATGTGTGTGCAGAACCGTGATGGCTATTTTAATTAATAGATCTGCTAGAAATTTTTATAAACTGGGTAGGGGATTGAGACAGGGATGTGCCCTCTCACCCTTACTTTTCATACTATTTATGGATGATCTAAGCATACAAATTTCTCTGGCAGCTGGGAGGGTTGTACTGCGGGGTATTAAAATTATAGAGCACAAGGAGATTACACACGGTTTCTTTGTGGATGATGTCTTCATATTTAGTTTGATCAAACTGGAATATTGGCTAGAGTTACAAAATATATTCACAAGATTTAATGAAGCATCGGGGATGTTTGCAAATGAGGGGAAGTCGTGTATATATTTTATCGAAGGTGATCCGGACATGATCAAACAAATCGAAGAGATTTTTAATTTCAATACTTTTCCACTAGAGTAGGGGATGATGTACTTGGGTTTCTTTCTCAAACCCAGAACTTACAGGGCCTCATATTGGTCCTAGCTCATTGAAAAATACCAGAGAAGGATTAATGGATGGACTATGAAGTGGTTGTCAAAGGGTGGGAGAATGGTACTTGTACATGCAGTGCTACAACAACTTATTATTTACTGGGCACACCTCTTCTACATCTCGAAGACTATTTTATAGAGAATTGAGAGTACAATGGCTGATTTCATCTAGACGAGAGGCACGGAAGAAAAGAAACACCATCTCACAAAAGGGAGATTGTAACTTTGACTAAAGAGAACGATGGATGGGGTATACCGGAGTTGGAAACCTTTGGAAAAGAACTCCTCATGAAGTCCTTGTGGAGATGTCTGATGACCTTAGTATCTAGAATGACATCATCAAAAATAAATACCTTCGTCATTTTAACAAAGAGGAATTGAATTTATTAGACAGGAATATGAAAAGAAGGGGCTCATACATCTGGAATCGTTTCAGGAAAATTTGGCCAGATTTCCACAAGATGCTACACTAGAATTTTGGTAATGGTGGTTGAATTCCCATTGGGTCTGGAGACATAAGTGGACACACATAGAAACCCTCGATCAGTATCCAACTAATTCAACATTTACACAATATAGGTAAATTTTTCCTTGGACAGATGATAAAACAATGGGAGGCAGATGACCCAAGGTGGATGATGGACATGGAATCTAGCATACATGGACAACTAGAAGAGGAGTGGGACAATTATACAGTCGTGCTTAAAAGCATGGGATGCAGACTCAATAGAAATGGAGACCAAATCACATGGGTGAGGAACTTGACAAATGGACAAATCAACACTTCTGAAACATTTGGGAAGCTGGCGGATATTCAATGTGCACAGGTAGAAGGTTGTTGGTTTGCAAAAAATTGGTTGATCAAAATACAATACAAAATCATTATCTTCGTGTGGCTTGTTTGGAGGGATAGGAAATTGACGTGGAAAAACCTCAAAAAGTGAGGTAAGATAGGACCTAGAATATGTTGCTTATGTATGGAAGTGGAGGAATATAATCACCATATTTTCCTTAAGTGTTCTTTCGCACTTGAGATTTGGAAAATTTTGTTTAAATATTTCAACACAAAAGAATAGGTTTTCGGGTCCATGGAGGACTGTTGCTGGTGGTGGTTCGAATAGGGGAAACAATATATCCACATCCCACTTCATTTCCACTAGAGATTATGTTGTGGTAGGAACAAATGGCTATTTGAGGAACAATTCTATTCCTCTTCTTGGATTTCCACATAGATAATAAGGAACTGGGAGGGTATGCGGATACAACAAAGACCTCCGAGTGATCTGTGGAAGAGAATAAGGTCATTTGAGATACACTATCCTACAGGTTTTTTTGATCGGGCATCACAAAACGGGAGGTGTGGATGCGGGGCATGGTTGATGATATCCCCATAGCATCACTATAAAATTGATTAGTATGGTGGCTTGGGTTCCAATATGAGAGCAAAAACGCTGGCTTTATGGGGGCTAATGTGGTTTTATAAACACCTCTATATCGACCAACTATGGGTTTTCGGTGACTCAAAGGTTCTCATTGACTATATGAATCATCATAATACCTTGGCCCTTGGGCACCTCTCGACTTCGTTGGACAAGATCAAAGATATTTGCATATCTTTCTCCAACATCACCTACACCCACATATATAGGGAAAATAATGTGACGGCGAATCGACTCTCTAAATTTGGTCTCGGGGTTATTTTTGGTAAGATTCACTATGAACTCTATGATGCCACTGGTTATGGGGCAAAATGACTTTTCAACTTCTTCTAGTGCCTATCACAGACTTTCAGTCAATTCATTCCCTAGTTTTGAAACTATTTATGAAATACTGCTACACGAGTTATCAACTCAGCCACTAGGGGACTTTCTACCCGAACTGAGGATGATGACGTATTTAATTTTGATGTTCTTATATAGCTAACACTATGGAGGACTAAGTTATTATGTTATTGTATACACATGATCACTATGGGGGACTAAGTTTTTCTGTTCTTGTATTACTCATGAAAGTTTTAGGTTCTGGTTCATAGTATTTTTTATAATTAAAATGGACATATTCACTGTAAATCTGGAAAATATGTAAGGTTTTTGTATATGTATCATAGAATTTATTGACAATGCACTCGTACATAATATATACTAGAGAGTTTTTTTCTACTAAAAAAAATAAGCTTACTAAACTAGTTCTAGACCTCCACAACTAGCTAGAATTATACATACTGATATACTCTAATATTCATTATTAAATTGATGGTGACCACAACTATATTTTTTGTAACAAGTTTTCTCTTACTGTAGATTGAAACATAAGTTGTTTGTGGCCATGAACATAGATTTATAATTTTATTTCTAGTTCACTATCTCTAAATATTTTAAGACCTAGGTCAATCCATAGAAAATAAACAATAACCATACTACAAACATCCTAATATTCATACTACATAGTTGAGAGAGATTAATATTTGATGACAAATAGATTTAATGTCTAGGTATCACTTAACTTTCATGAAAAACTTAGTGAATGGAAGCAACTAGTTCGGTGAGCTTGTGGGAAATTAATTATGGCTTGTGAGGATTTCTTGAGATTCATTTTTTTTTTTTATAATAAGTTATGAGATATCTAAATGAAAAAATGACGTAATTTTTTCACTCAAGAAAAAAAAGAGAACTCACCCTATCAAAACATAAGTGGTAAATCTAGTCTTTGTCCTAGTGATGTCAATGTTGTTATAGGTTATATTTTTTGGATTGTAGTAGTTAGAGGTTGTATTTATCCTTCTTGTTGTTAGAGTTATTATAGTGAGTAGGTATTAAGAGAGTCTGATTATTTAGCTCACATGTTACTTATGACTATCATTTTTATAGTGCGACAATCAAACATACTTTAGCATCCATACTAATACTTAAGCCACCTCTATACCAATGTCCAAGTATTATTCAAGTACTATAAAAGGCTCATTCTACACAAGGTTTGAAAACACTACGGTCCTCCTTTTGACAACGGTACCTAATGGAACTCATGGCTTGGAACTTTGTTGTAACATACCAAACTTATCGCCACATTCTATATCAAGTTTGAATTAAATTTGTTGCAACAGTGGGCATTTCTAAGGCCGAGTTTCGAAATATTATTTTAAGAACAAATAAAAATATCCTACCTATGACCATGATGGTTATTGCAGTTGAAATTTGTCCCTTAACCAAACGTTAATGAGTCACCTGGGCCCTAATTTCCAATAGGGGAAACAAAAATTTCCTTGATAAATGGATACAACATCCAATGACTATGTGTTTTGAACCATCAATCTCATCTACAAATTAAACTACTACTTCTAGCCTTGCTTTTCCTGCTATTATTGGATCTACCCATGGTGGCATAGAAAGGAGATGCCTCCCATTCTCTTTCTCCCTTATCCTACTACATTTCCAATCTATTTTTATGGGAAGTTGGTGTTGATATATGATGGTATGCATATTGAAGTAGTTAGAGGACCTATTAACAGAAGAGATACTCTACCTATAACTTTGACATTTATTTTTGTGTGTTTTATTGAAGTTGTCTAACTATATGTATATATTTACCATTCGTTCTAGAGGAATTTTGCTTCCTCCAACTCTGTCATTAATTTACATAGATATCATGTATGTTATGCAATATCAACCCTTCAAAAGTTGCGAATTTTAAATGGAAAACAAGGCATGAATGGAAATAATACTAAATTTTCGATTCAATCTTCTTATAGTTTTTTTGACATAGAATATAACTTATGTCCAAATATGTAGTAACATTGCTGCTAATATTTTATCTACATGGAATATAATATTTTTTGGTCTTATATCGTTGCTCGAAGAAGATTATATTTTGATTATTGTGGATTATCATGTCAGTATGCAGAGTCATGTCTTTATTCTAACATCACTTGGAATATGGAAAGAATATGTGGAAAGTATTTCTGTTGTATTTGTAGCTACTCATATTTGCATGGAAAAAATCCCTCACCACATAGTCACAAGTACAACTATTTTTCATATCCATTTATACTCAAACTATAACTTCATCCATTTCCTTCAATGTTATGTTCCACATGTCACACATGTCGTTGATAGTTAAGGAAACAATCTAATAAAATTGTATGCCACATTGTTAGCTCCCATATGTGTTGAGTTACCATGGTAAAACCTTCCCTGCATGCACACATTGAGAAACTTTGAAACATGATGATCTTGAGAGGACAAAGTAGTTATGCATACAAGATTATTGTTTGGCCTGCTCAAATAAATGAAAGTTACAAACTAGAAATAAGAAGATCCTTAGTGTAGCTGGGTTAAGAATGATTAATGCTGTATTATAGTCTTCCACTAATGCTATGGAATTTTTACTTCAACAACCACCATTCAAATATTTTGTAGAGGAATTAATTGATACTTTGTTGATGACAAAGGAAAACTATCCAATGATGTCCTTTGTTTATCACAAGCTGATAGAATCATCTCTTCCAAGTCTTGCCAGGCCAATTACGTCCTTGTATGAGGAGGAGTATTTCATTGTTGAGGCAGTGAAAAAAATCCCACGATAGTTGGAAATGTTTGGGTCATAGCGAGCAAGATTGGAAGAGATGCTCAAAGAGATAAAAAGGAAGGATACATGCATGGAATTTGGCAGAACTCATTCCCAAAGGTTATTAAATATTTCACATGAACTGACAAAAGTTCCCGAAAATACCCACATATAGAAGTTTAAACTCCAAAATACTATGTAAAAACTACTAAAACATATGAGTTAAAGTTCCTTTACTCAGAAATGATGGCTGGTGAAGGCCCCGCTGAGGAAAATACATGCATATGCTCTAGGTAAATTTACCATGGCATATGAATATAAATTCAAAAATTTACAAATATTTAGAGAGTGAAAGCTAATAATAAATTGGTTTAACAATGAATTTTAGCTCATAAATCTCACTCAACAACCTCTTTTTAAGAAAAATTGGAGGATTGGAAAATTCATAAGGTCTCAAATAGGTTAATTTATCCTACATATTCCAATAAAAGAATCATCTAGTTACTAGGATGTGGATGGGTACTCGAGATAAAGGTCGACAACTTTCATATTATTCTCATAAAACTTTTCTTTCATATTTCTGTTGCAATGTATAGTTTCCAATTTTACTGGAAATTATACATCCTACTTATGATTTTTAGAAAACACATATGCAAGATTGTACAAAGGGACTGTTATTATGTCAAGGTCACATGTAATCAGCTTGGAGATAGTCTTCTTAACATTTTAATGTTGAATATATGGAAATTATAATGTCTTTTTATCAAAGCTGTGAAAGGGTATAAAAATGCATGAGAAACAGCTGTTCAATGTAATTTTTCTCTTTTATAAGTAAATTATAATTCTTGGAGTAGGAAAAAAATGACCTCCCTAGAAATGGTGAGAACATTGATAGAAATTTATGTGCAATGTACAACTCTCATCTGCAATGAGATAGAGAGAGAGAGAAAGAAACATAAAAATTATTAACAAATTTTGTACATCTTGCTTGCTCAAGATTTAATATTTTTTCGTGTCTTGAAAATCTTCGAGAGTGATCATTCCCTATTGAATGTATTTCAAATTAGTGTCCCTCTCTTCCCAAAGAAAATAATTGTCTTTGGATGCCCTTAAAAAATAAAAATGAGATTAGTTAATTGATTGAGGAAAGAATGGATTGAAATCTATTGGATACAATTTCAATAAGGATGAAATGAGTTCTCTTGGATAGAGTTTAAAATTTCATATGAATAAAAAAAATAAGAAAGAAACTACCTAATCATTCTTCTTGGGCATGTACTTCTTGGCGAGAAGGTACTTCTTGGTGCACTGATGGATTCATTCTCCATACCATGAAGAAATGAAAATTTGGTAGTAACTCATAATAAAAAATTAATCAACTCTTCACATTCATCATGTAGATTGAAATTTCTATATTTTAGGTAGGTAAGTAGAAGTTATACCTAGAAGCAGCTCGACCGAGTGTTTCCAATCCATCACAGAGTGGTTTCAAAATAAATGTTGCTCACACCTACCTTAATTTACTGTAATGTACCTGAGGCTTGTATAGAGAAAGAATGGGGCCTACCTTGATTTACTATAATCAGTTTGAGGCTTGTACAGAGAAGGAATAGGACCTACATTGATTTACTATAATCAGCCTAAGGCTTTTACAGAGAAAAAATGGGACTTACCATGATTTATTATAATCTACCTGAGGCTTTCCCAAAGAATGAATGGGATTGTAAAAATAAAACCATTCATTACCAAATTACAATTCCTACTGTAATATTCTAGGCTAGGGATTTAGACGATGTAAAATATTTGAATATCTCACTTCAACCTCACTTTTTTCCATCTCCTTTCTTAACATAAGTGTAATCCATGCAGACATTATAAAATTATACTATGACAAGACCGCAACAAACCCTTGCAAATTTGATTTTTCAAATAATTTTGAACCAAATATTTAAAAGAAGACCTCTAGGCCATATGGGCACTATATGGATCTGTTTTCCCACCACTCTGTTTTCCACAACATGCTGTGATTCCACTTGCCTCACCACTCTATTTTCCATAACATGCCTTGAAATACGTGGATGAAGCCACATGAAGTTGCGGCATGCGCACATGCCATGACATACGTGGATTAAGCCACATGAAGTTGTGGCATGCATGTCACGGGGAAAAAAAATGTATCAGGATACCCTTACGTCCGAGAAAACAAGAAAAGAACAAGATGGAGCCTTTTGTCTTCAACAAATCCTCAATAAAATTTTGGATCAACTGCTCCTGCTATCTTGGCTTCTACCCATGCTATTGGTTCTAATAAGTGGTGCATAAATAGCTGTGAGATTGAAGAGAACTCACCTTGTCTCTGAAGTAGGATGTGTACAGAAGAAGTTGTCGCATTCAAAAAACATAAGTTTCCAGGTTCAGAATTCAATGGCGCGCTATTTTTTGCTAATAAATAGTGCTTAAATATCCGTGAGACTAAGGCAAAATCACCTTGTCTTAGACGCATGGCTTAGAGAACCACTAACACCAGTGGTTTCAGTTGATGATGTTGGAATATTGAAAATTCCAAATGGAGAGAGTAAGCTCCTCTCCTCTAAACACAGAGAAATTAGAAATTTGGTAGGAGACAGAGTTTTCAATCCTTTTAAAACAAACTTCTATTTCTTTCAAAAGCTGATACAAATTCTTCCTCTTAACAGAGGTATATTATAAAATGGTGACTGCTATAGACGCAGTGCACAAGAAAACACTCTGTTCATCAAACAACACACTCTGTCTCTCAAAACAACAATGTTGTGTATTACAGTTCCGCGCTGCTATGCGAAAACAAAAAAAATTAATACCACACTACAGGCTCGCAGGACTTTTCTATTTTATATGACACGCATATATTAAAACATTACATAAAAACAATATGAAACTTTAACCAAATTCTACATAAAACAAATATAATGCGGGCTATACAGGTAGGGACCACATCACAATAGCAATCGGCAAAACAAATATATGCTAACAATCAAAACTTGTGATTGCGATTGAGACGCGGATGTGATGGACCATTTTAAATCCACCATATAAATGACATCGGGTCCAAAATTTAAACAAAACCGCACGACTCTCGATCTTCCAATTGCGATTGGAATCCGGACGTGATGCATCGATAAACTGCTCCATAAAAGAACATCGGGTTCGGGACTTCAACATGTGTGATCGGGCCTTGTACACAAAGAGTTCTGATTGCAATTGAACAACCGGATGTGACGGTGCATTAAAATATGGTATATAATACGATCGGGTCCGGCCTTTGATCCGAGCACATAACAAAAGGCCTCTGATTGAACCTTGCGATTGAACTTTGCGATTTCATTAAGTCTTCGCCACGTGGTCAAATGGACTTACGGGCCTCCGCTGCTGTGGAGGGAAATTATAATATATGTTTCATTGTATTAAACGTTCCGCTTGCCGAACTCTCCCATATCAACAAGACACTTGGTTTATGATCCATTTGCATTGCGATTTGAGATTGCGATTAGATCGCATCGCATCGCAACTCTTCATCAACAAGACACTGCTTCAAAAGAAAACTTGCGATTACGATTGGAACTTAAGTGGTGGGGACCACTTGTTCCGCCATTCAAAAATAAAAGGACTTCTGCATGTATTGATCAAATTTACTTCATTTTGGTTGTTGAGGTCTTAAAGGCACGAAACGACTGTCTTTAATTAACTCTACTCCTCTGTAGTTCAGAACTACGGGAGTCTTCATTCCTCCTGCAGAAAACGGCTACCCCGTAACAAAATAAAATCTCCTCTGCAATTTGTGGCTGCAGCCCATCAAGGGTTAATTTCTTCCTTGCTGTTTTTCCATGCTTCTTTAATTTACAGTGCCGTGCGCTCAAAATTCCACTGCCGCCTTTGTACTCTTTTCTTCCTACCCAAGGCTGGTAGGTGACATTAATATTTTCAACACTCCCCCTTTAAGTCAGCTGCTGGGTTATCAATCATACCCAAGCATTTTCTTAAAAATTCAAAGGTATTTTGCCCCAATGGCTTTGTCAAAATATCTACATATTGCTCCTATATTTTACAATGTTGTAAAACAATTTCTCCATTGTTCACTAATTCTCTGATATAATGAAATTTTGTGTCTATGTGCTTTGTTGTTTTATGAAACACATAATTCTTTGACAATGCAATAGCTAAGCTATTGTCACAATAAATTATTGTCCCTTTTACCTATTCTTGACATAGACTTCTCAACATCCTTCTCATCCAAACTGCTTCGCACGCTGCTGCTGTAGCTGCCACATACTCTGCTTCTGCAGTAGATAATGCTACAATAGGCTGTTTTTTAGAAGCCCGGGAAATGACTCCTGAACCCATATGAAAAACATAACCAGAAGTGCTCTTCTGATCATCTACACTTCCAGCCCAATCACTGTCAGTGTATCCAACTAATTTTGAATTTTCTGAAGCAGTATATAAAATACCAAATCTTTTTGTACCTTTAACATATCTCGGAATTCTTTTTGCTGCTTGCCAATGTGTTTCTTTGGCTTCTCCATAAATCTGGAAATTAAGCTAACAACATGCATAATATACGGCCTAGTTGCAGTCAAATACATGAGGCTACCAACTATTCTTTTATACAAACTTGGATCAACATCCTTGCTGTTGTCATTTTTACTCAACTTCAATCCCATTACTGTGGGAGTAATTGCAGCTTTGCACTCCTGCATATTAAATCTTTCCAAAACTTGATTCACATACTTTGCTTGGGATATAAAAATCCCTTTTTCATTTTGTTCTACTTCTATTCCTAAGAAGTATCTCAACAAACCCATGTCAGTCATTTCAAATTCATCTTTCATGACTGTTTTAAAATTCTCAATAAGGTAATCATCATTACCTGTAAATATTAAATCATCAACATATAAAAAAAAAATCAATAGCTTACCATCCTTTTCTTTGATATAGAGGGTGGGTTCTCCCTCACACTTTTCAAATCCATTTTCCAGTAGATAGGAATCTATCCTACTGTACCATGCTCTTGGAGCTTGCTTCAGCCCATAAAGAGATTTCTTCAATTTGCAGACCTTATGCTCTTGGCCTTTCTTCTCATATCCGAGAGGTTGTTCCACATATACCTCTTCCATTAAAACTCCATTTAAAAATGAAAATTTTACATCCATATGGTATACTTTCCATTTTTTTTGTGCTGCTATGGACATTACTGCTCTTACTGTCTCCATTCTTGCAACTGGTGCAAAATTTTCTTCATAATCAATCCCTTGCTTCTGCTTATATCCCTTGACAACAAGTCTGGCCTTGTGTCTTTCTATTTTTCCTTCAGCATTTCTTTTGGTCTTATAGACCCATTTAACTCCTATAACTTCTTTACCTTCTGGGAGATCAACAAACTCCCATGTTTTTTTCTTCTCTATGGCATTTAATTTCATCATCCATAGCTTCTATCCATTTTCTATATTTAATAGCATCTTCAAAATGAATAGGATCATCAACTTGAAAATACAAATAAAATAAGGAATTCATACCTTCATTCACTGCTCCTTGCTCATAAATTCTCTAATACTTCTGAACTTTGTTCCTCTTTCACTTGGTGTAGACGTGCTTGATGAAGCACTTAATTCTGCTCCATGTGGTGTGCTTGGAGATGCACTCCTGCTTCTTCTCAAGGGTGTTCTCGCTACTGCTTGAGGTGTCCCTTGCTATCCTTGTGTTGGTGGAGGTTGTGATATGGATGGGTTTCCAATTTCAACCACATCTCCCTCATCTTCATCATGAGATAAACATCTTTTAACATTGACTGTTTTCTCAATGTTTCCATCCCATGCTTCCTCTCCAATGAATTGCACATCTCTGCTTATCACAAACTTCTTTGTGGATGGATTATACAATCTGTATCCTTTGGAATCTTCACAATATCCAAGGAAAATGCACTTCTCCCCCTTACTGTCCAACTTATTTCTCAACTTGTCTGGAATGTGTGGATATGCAACGCATCCAAAAACTCTCATGTGGGCGACTCCTTGTTTTCTGCCACTCCATGCTTCTTCTGGAACTTTGTTCATCACAGCTTTTGTAGGGCATCTATTTAAAATATACACTGCACAGTTCGCTGCTTCTGCCCAATACTCATTCAGCAAGTGTTTTCCTTTAGCATACTTCTCACCATTTCCATTATGGTTCGATTTTTCCATTCAGCAACTCCATTCTGTTGCGGTGTATACCTTGTGGTAAACTGTTTGTGTATGTCGTTCTCTCTACAAAAACACAGAAATTCCTTTGAGATATATTCTCCTCCTCTATCAGTTCTGAGAGCTTTAATATACAGCCCACTCTGTTTTTCTACAAGAGCTTTAAAGTGGCAAAATTTCTGAAAAACTTCACTCTTATATTTCAGAAAATAAACCCACACTTTTCTTATGTAATCATCTATGAAGGTCAGCATGTAGTTGCTTCCTGAAACTGATGCTGTTTGCATCGGCCCACATAAATCTGAGTGGATGATTTCTAAGGGTGCTTTCGCCCTTATGCTTTTCCCTGATGAAAAATTTTCTCTGTGTTTCTTTCCCAAGATGTAGCCTTCACATAGGCTGTCAGGCTTCTCAATCAATGGTAAACCTCTTACCATTCCTTTTCTGTGCAACAAATTTAATCCTCCGAAATTGAGATGTCCAAATCTCAGGTGCCATAACCAATTTTCATCTTTTTCTTCCTTTTGGAAGGATTCTTGTGTTACAGGTGCTATGCTCTTTCCTTTTCCCTTCAAGTCAGTGTTGAGCTTGATAGGAAACATTCTATTGCTAGTCATTTGGATTTCAGCAATGATTTTCTTGCTTGGAGGTATATCTTTAATTGTGCACACATCATCCTTGAAAACTAAATTGTAACCTTTGTTTATGAGCTGCCCAATGCTCAAAAGATTACACTTAAGACCTGGAACATAATATACATCAAGGAAAAATTTCTGCTCCCCATTTCTAGCTCGAATACTAACTCTGCCTTTTCCTTTGACAAATATCTTAGTATCAGTCCCTGTGGTAACTTCAGATTTTATTTCTTCATCTAGATTGGAAAACATTGCTTTGTTTCCAGTCATGTGATTACTACATCCTGAATCTAAAAACCAAACATTATCCTCTCTATCTTGTGCTACATTACAAGCTAATAGCACATTACTTGGGTTCTTTTCTTCTTTTGCTACATTAGCATTCTGCCTATTTTTCATGTCACTTTGCTTCTTTCTACATTCATTGGCATAGTGCCCATATGTCTTGCAATAATGACATTGGACATTGGATTTGTCATACCTTTGTCCATGAGCATGTTGGTGCTGATTTCCACCTTGCTGGTTGTTGCATTGGCCATGGCTCTGATTTTGACTATTGCTCCTTCCATGTGAATGTGAAGGACTGTTCCTTCCACCTCTGCTCTGGCTTATGCCTCTTCCTCTTACTTTTCCTTGACCTCTTCCTCTTCCTGAAGGCATCTAGGTCTTGAAGGCGTGCTCAAGAGATGAGTGTTCATCTCTACTCAATCTCTGTTCATGAGTTATCAGTGAGGCATGTAGTTCATCAACTGTGAACCTTGAGAGATCCTTGGTCTCTTCTATGGTGGTAACAATAACATCAAACTTTGAGGGTAAGCTTCTCAAAAGTTTCTCCACAATTCTTCTTTCTTCAAGAGTTTCTCCATGGGATCTTATCTGATTTACAATCCCAACCACATGTGTAAAAAATGTGTCTACACTGTCTGACTCTTTCATGCAAAGAGTTTCAAAATCTCTTCTTAGCAACTGAAGCTTTGCTGTCTTAACTTTCTCTATACCTTGATAGGCTACTTTCAGAGTTTCCCATGCCTCCTTGGATCTCTTAGCTGCTGCTATCCTTGGAAACATACTCTCATTTACTGCCTGATACAAATATAAGAGGGCTTTAGCATCCTTCTTTCTATTGTTCTTCAATAAATCCTTCTCTGCTTGAGTTAAGGAATTAAAATTCTGCTCATCAGCTTGTTCAAAAAAACCATCTTCTACAAACTCCCATAAGTCTTGTGAGACAAATAGGGCTCTCATGGTAATGGCCCAATAATCATAGTTCTTTCCATTAAATTGTGGAAGCTGAACATTTCCAATGTTCATACCAGTACTTGGTCCAGCCATTTCTTTTAAACTAAACACTGAACTTAAACAAACCGTCTTCCCTTCTTTGAAAGAACAAACTCTTTTAAAACAAAACAACAGCTCTATTATCTTTGAGAAATACCTGAACTTTTGACTTCTGTTGGGCTTTCACACTGCTGGAAAAAACGCTGCAACAAGTCTTCTTCTTCTTCAACTTCTTTGAAACCTTCAAAGAGCCTAAAATAGCTCTGATACCATGTTGGAATTTTGAAAATTCCAAATGGAGAGAGTAAGCTCCTCTCCTCTAAACATAGAGAAATTAGAAATTTGGCAGGAGACAGAGTTTTCAATCCTTTTAAAACAAACTTCTATTTCTTTCAAAAGTTGATACAAATTATTCCTCTTAACAAAGGGATATTATAAAATGGTGACTGCTACAGACGCAGTGCACAAGAAAACACTCCGTTCATCAAACAACACACTCTGTCTCTCAAAACAACACTACTGTGTATTACAGTTCCGCGCTGCTGTGCGAAAACAAAAAAAAATAATACCACACTACAGGCTCGCAGGCGTTTTCTATTTTATATGCCACGCATATATTAAAACATTACATAAAAGCAATATAAAACTTTAACCAAATTCTACATAAAACAAATATAATGGGGGCTATACAGGTAGGGACCACATCAAAATCGCAATCGGCAAAACAAATATGCACTAACAATCGAAACTTGCGATTGCGATTGAGACGTGGATGCGATGGACCATTTTAAATCCGCCATATAAATGGCATCGGGTCTGAACTTTAAACAAAACCGCACGACCCCTGATATTCCAATTGCGATTGGAATCCAGACGCGATGCATCAATAAACTGCGCCATAAAAGAACATCGGGTCCAGGACTTCAACATGTGCGATCGGGCCTTGTACACAAAGGGTTCCGATTGTGATTGAACAACCGGATGTGATGGCGCATTAAACTATGGTATATAACACGATCGGGTCCGACATTTGATCGAAGCACATAACAAAAGGCCTTTGATTGAACCTTGTGATTGAACTTTGCGATTCCATTAAGTCTTCGCCACGTGGTCAAATGGACCCACGAGCCTCCGCTGATGTGGGGGGCGATTATAATATATGTCTCACTGTATTAAATGCTCCGCTTGAGGAACTGTCCCATATCAGCAAGACACTTGGTTTATGATCCATTTGCATTGCGATTAGATCGCATCGCATCACAACTCTTCATCAACAAGACACTGCTTTAAAAGAAAACTTGCGATTGCGATTGGAACTTAAGTGGTGGGGACCACTTGTTCTGCCATTCAAAAATAAAAGGACTTCTTCCTGTATTGATAAAATTTACTTCATTTTGGTTGTTGAGGGCTTAAAGGCCCGAAATGACTGTCTTTAATTAACTCTGCTCCTCCGTAGTTCAGAACTACGGGAGTCTTCATTCCTCCTGCAGAAAACGGCTACCCCGTAACAAAATCAAAACTCCTCTGCAATTTGTGGATGCGGCCCATCAAGAGTTAATTTCTTCCTTGTTGTTTTTCCATGCTTCTTTACTTTACAGTTCCGTGTACTCAAAATTCCGCTGCTGCCTTTGTACTCTTTCTTCTTGCCCAAGGCTGGCAGGTGACTTTAATATTTTCAACAGATGAACCATATTTAGATTTTTAGCTTTGTTAGCGATATCTAAAGTCTAATGATCGTGATGGTGATGGTAGTGATAGACATAGGGATTGTAAAGAGGAGGACCCAGCCCCATCTGTAACATAATGGAAAAGAGCATATTCGTCTGTGTTCCTATCTTGTTCTCCTTCCCGCTACCCTGCCTTTCTCCTACTTTTCCTTTGCTGTGGGGGAAACCATGGGTAATGGCTCTGCTTGCTTAGATGTTGTGTATGCCTCTTTAGACAATATTGAATATGGATCCTAAACAACTAAGGGAACTAGGTTTAAACACACCCATCCCCCAACCCCGTGAGAAAAGCACAACACGAAGAAGTGATCCAAGGCAGTCGGCATGGAGGGGAAGAAGGATTGACAAAGAATTAGGTGAAGCTCCACACAGTGGGAGTGTCCATGGTAGATTGATCCATTCCTTCACGCACGCTCATCTCACCTGAACCGATAGGGCTGGTCTTTATATGAAAACGTCGAGAAATACTACTTATCGGGATACCAAACAAGCATACCTACTTCGTTCTCTCCTTGAACTTGGTATGCTGTGGAGGTATATCACATATAATCAAGAAAATGAAGTTAAGATATCTAGCCATCCTCTCTTGAAGCTTCAACTGACAGAGTAAGATCAAGAAGCAACTGGTCAGGGCAGAAATGTTCAAGATCCATACGCATATCGATATCCATACGTAGGAGTTGAGTAAGTATCGCATTGTTTTATATACATCTATTTTGTCTATTCGTTCGATTCCCACAATCCCCCTTCTGACAGCGCTTGTTTTCCGTATCTCCAAGAGTTGTTTATGGAATATCTTGTGAGACAAGATATTATCTATGCCTTAAGTGGGAGGAAAAGATTAATCATGGTCGTTAGATAAGGGTTCAGTAGCATCAACACATTGTATGGAATTACTTGGGTTGAGTAGCATCAACACATTGTATGGAATTACTTTACGCAGAGTTAGGGGAATTCAGTGCAGGAGCTTACTACAGAGGAAGCAAGCCATTCAATCTCGAGTATCCGTCAAGAATCCAAACATGGTGATGAAAAATTTGGGAGCCCTACTACCACGTAGAAAATCTAGTGAAAATTGAGACCTCTCTTCTGAGATCCACAATACACTTAATGAGTCTGAAGAAATCCCTAATAATAAGAATAAATCCCTCGGCAACGTCTGAATCAACGTGTGTTTCTCTTTGGCATAGGCTACGATGACTCTGGTAAACTTCCAATGACTCTGGTAAGATTATAAAAACTTAGATTTCATATAAGTGTTAGATTAAACAACTTACTGCATGATTAGCGTTATTCAGATTGGACTGAGGCTTCCATATTACTTGTATCGTAGTTTTGTACGGTATACAAACAAACTAAAAATCCCTCTTACTTTCATTTAAAGACCCCAAAGCTCTATAAAATCATGCTTCAAGAATCCAAGCATGGTGATGAAATATTTGGGAGCCTTACTGCCACGTAGCAAATGCAGTGAAAATCGAGACCTCTCTTCCGAGCTCCACAATACACTGCATGATATGAAGAAATCCCTAAGAATTAGAAGAAATCCATCCACAACATTTGAATCAAAGTGTGTTTCTCTTTTCCATCGACTACAATGAATCTGGTAAACTTCCAATGACTCTGGTAATATTTCAAAAAACTTAGATAGCGTATAAGTGTTAAAATCAACAACTTAATGCATGATTACCGTTATTCAGACAGGACTGATGCTTCCATATTACTTGTATCGCAGTTATGTATGGTATCCAAAAAAACTCAAAATCACTCTTACTTTCATTTAAAGACCCCAAGGCGCTATAAAATCACACATGAGACATACACATTTTATTGTGTTGGTTAAGAGCACTCCTCGACCCTCGTTTACTATGCTGGTTAAGAGCTCTCCTCGAACAAAAATGACTTGCTGAAGTGAAATGAAACAACACCAAAATACAGCTCTATGTCATTAATAAGAAGTGGTTGATAGCAGTGACAATGCCCTAGCAGGTGTAGGTAGGAATAATGAACAATGGTGAGCCATGTGTACACCATGCATGAGATTAGTGTCAGTAGTACCTCTCTTTAAAAAATATATGTTCACGTAATTTTTAGCATAAAATGTTTACCTACTAATGCTAACCTTAATCAATGGAAATGAAAACTTTACTAATGAATTAACACTTATCATTTTTGCTAAGATATTTCGTCAATACTAGGCCAAATAAGATCTATAAATTCATGAGTGGTTGACATAACGGTTAGAAAATTCTTAAAAATTTCTTATTGAATGGAAAAAAAGTAATTTATAAGAAATACTTTAAAAATTTAGATTTATTAAATTGATTTCTACCTTGATTTCTGTGCAAACAAATGAAAATGAAAAAAAAAGTAATTTATAAAAAATACTTTAAAAATTTAGATTTATTAAATTGATTTCTACCTTGATTTCTGTGCAATAAAAATGAAAATGAAAAAAAAAGAAATTACAATAGTCCATGTAGCCTTGAAGGGGCAAGGAATAATAAGCATGATTTAATTACTACTATACATGTTCATAAGACACACATATATGGCTATGAAAGTACTTGTTAGAGAAGCATTGAGAAATACATCATGTATATGATTTGTTAAAGAAGTGTTGAGATATATATTTAGGATCATAACGCAAAAATAATGTAAGATTTATGATGGTATATTATTTATGTAATTCAAAACCAGGAATACATTTAAATAATAATAATAATAATAGGTATATAAAATATTTAAAATATTTATTAATAATTTATTATAAAATATAAATTTAAATAAAATATATTAAAAAAATAATAAATATATAAAAAAATTAAAATATCTATTAATAATGTATTATAAAATATAAATTTAAATAAAATATTAAATATATTTGTGAATAAATTAGTAAATGTTATTTTAGAATGATTTTCCATAACATCAAGGTAATAACTTAGCATAGTCTTCCTTTATGGACAATTAATTATTTTCAAGGAACAAGTCACGTTTTCTTTTTTATCAGGTAAAGTCAAGTTTTTTATGGTGTGAAATGCTTTTTTTTACTCTCTTAATTCTGCAATAGTTCTCCACACACAATACTTTTTGCTAGTGCAGAAGTAGTATTAAAGTTTTTATTATGCTAAGTGCTTCTCTGTACTACTTTATCTCTGCGCATACCCTTTCTATGCACACAATACACCATTTCGAAACTACTTCTGCATGTCTAAACAGTTGAGGAACACTTGAGGAATAATTAAATTAACCATGTAATCCAACCTAAACAATTCGGTTACCAATTATGATCTGAAATTTGCTCATAATATAAACAATGCCAGTTCAAATTTGAGGTTCTTTCTTGCATTAATTTTCCATATACTCGACTGGATAATGAAAATCAACTAAACGTATGGTTATCTTGTGTTTACAAAATTACAAAGTAGTTGAAATGCCTCCGAATTTGAGGTTCTTTCTGGCATTAATTCTCCAAATACTCTCGAGTGAATAATGAAAGTCAACTAAACATATGGTTATCTTGTGTTCAAAAAATCACAATATGGTTTCTTTAATTCTCCAAATACTCTAGAGTGAATAATGAAAGTCAACTAAACATATGGTTATCTTGTGTTTACAAAATCACAATTTGGTTTCTTTAAAACTTAGTTTAGTATATTAAGGGTACTACTTCGACACTGGTTGTAAATAGTTCAAGATTTGCAAGTTGGTTTCGGATATAAAATCTAAGAATTCGACATTTGTTGTAAATGATTAAATATTTGGCATGTAATCATAGCTTCCTTTTGAGAACAATTTAATTTAACTAAATAAATGTTAGTAATATTAGAGTTTGATTTCTTCTTCCATAATTCATTCAAAATAAAATTCTAACAAATTATTGCGCACACTATGCTTTATGATTAAACTATAAATGATGGGCTTTCTAATTAACGCCCAAATTTCACTTATCAATTTAGAGTATAACTTGAAAATATTAAATCTCCCAAATCATAGATAATTTGTACATGTAAGATTTTAATACTCTATCAAAATTTTTAAAACATGGTTTATTTTTACGACATAAACACATATGGGACGAATGGAGTGGAAGCTCATTTCGCTGGATTGCAGAGCTCTGCTAAGTTCATTTGGTGGAGCTCCACACTCCCACAAAATGAATAGAAATATCAAACTCACGTCCAAAAAGAAATTTATTAATTTTACACATTTTGGTACGCGGATTGATGGGCGAGACAATTCCCTCATTCGATGCATTTAGAATATCCGAGAAATCTAAAATCTATGGTCTGTGACATAACCCATATAAACTACAGTATCAAATTCAAACAATTTTCTACAACAGTCTGGAACAACAGTTCGGAAAATGATTAGAATAGTCGATCAGCTCATTGTGCAGAGCTCCGCAATCTCGCACAATGAATGACAATATAGAATTGATGTCCAAAAAGCCACTCATTCATTTTATAATGTGTCACTCAGGGACGTCACAATGTATAACATTGTTTCTCATTTACTAAAAAAAAAAAGTAATTAGGTTCTCTTTGCTGCATTTTTTGTCGACGCTGGCACACATCCCTGTATCCTTTTTGTAGGTTCGCTCAACATGTCTATTATTGTTCTCCGCACTTTGCATTCGGGAAATAGGAAATAATCAACTATATACATATGAGTAAACTATCAACATTGTTGCAAACCAATTCAAAGAGAATGTGAGTAAACTGCCCTTATTTATCCCAAAATTTGTCCCAGCCGCTGCATAAAATAACAACAGAGTCATTTCTAAATGATATCTAAGAATGAAGTTAAACTATTAATTTCAGGATTTTCAATTAAGTGATTAGACTGCTAAGTCTAACAAGGGATACATACTCTACCTCTTTAGTTTTGAACTTATAATCTTTTAGGAAGAAACATATTCTCTTAACCATTACATCCAAAGTTGGAACTTACAATATATTTTATAAATAAAAATTATCAAAATATGTATTTTAATTTAATGGTGTATAATACAATTGGAAATTACTATTATTAAAAATATTTTTTTTATTTTTTTAATAAATATTTTCAATTTTTTAAATTTATAAATGAAAAAGAAATAAATAATTAAAATACAATATTAAATATTATTGAAAATAAATTTCAATATCTTAAACATATAATACATAAATATATTATTAATTTGACAATTAAATTATGATAATTTTTCTCATGATTTAAAAAAAATACTCTTAATAATAAAAAATAAATAATCAAAATGAATATCCAAATATATATGCAAATATCACTTATTGAAATTTTTAATAACAAACTACCATGGATAATATGCAAAACAAAGGCTACATAGTACCTATAACTGTTACTTAGCTTAAATATAAGCTTATTAAACTAAAAAATAATAAAGAAAAATATTTCATAAAAAAAAATAGAACAATGAACAAAATATTGTATTGGTGAATGTCATCATCAAAAATAAAAAAAAATTATTATTAACTACTATTGTTTATATATATATATATATTATTAATATATATTTATGTGTTTTATATTTCATTAATATATAATTTTTTTTTATAATTAACTTTATTAAAATATATTTGTAATATAATAATAAATTATTTTAAATTGAAAATATAAAAAAAAGATATAATTAATCAAAATGGAAATAATAAAACATGAATTTTATATATATATATATATAATAGAAAGAGAAATTACTAAATAATTAAAAATAAAACTTCAATCAAACCAAAAACTAAATAAATAATACGATAGATATAATAAATATGTTTTAATAACTATTACCATAAATATTCCCAAAATACATTGTATGTTAGTAGAGAGGCACTTGCCTATATGAAACGAAAAATAAGTGTAAAGGATCGAGAGATACATGGTGCATATAACTATGAAGACAATTGTTAGAGAAGGTTTGAGAGATACATGGTGCATATAACTATGAAGACAATTGTTAGAGAAGGTTTGAGGTATTTAAGATGATAAGGAAAAGATTATATATATATATATATATATATATATATATATATATAAATATAATGTT
>CM076578.1:563616396-563687239 GCA_034641835.2 Pinus albicaulis | reverse complement strand
AAAAACGATGTTTTGAATATATTATATGAAGTAATACAGTCCATGAAGTCATTACATTTTCACATCTGAAGATTGGAACCCAAATATCCATCCAGAAAAGTGGAAGTCCCACCCCAGACAATGATAGAAAAATACCCCATGTCACATACAGGGACATGATATAAAACCCAGTAACGGTCCACATGGAGATTATCTACAAATCCGAGAAAGCATCCAAATATGCCCGAGGCATCTATAAGAAAGTGAAATAGCAGTATGTAGAATAGTAAAGCAACAGATAGAGTACCGACGTCCATTGCTCCAAATACAAATTAAAGTACCCAAAATCCTTGAACAGAGAAAAACGCTAATCATGTGAGGAGTGTGATATGTCCAAAATATAAAAAGACCATCAGACCATATCAATAAACCAGCAACATAGACCAGCATCGCTAGTTTTGAAGGCAGAGTGATAAACATTAATCATTTTTTTTTTCACAAGAGAAAAAACGCTGTTTTGAATATATTATATGAAGTAAAACAGTCCATGAAATCATTACATTTTCACATCTGAAGATTGGAACCCAAATATACATCCAGAAAAGTGGAAGTCCCACCCCAGATAGTGATAGAAAAATACCCCATGTCACATACAGGGACTTGATATAAAACCCAGTAATGGTCCACATGGAGATTATCGATAAATCTGAGAAAGCATCCAAATATGCCCGAGGCATCTATAAGAAAGTGAAATAGCAGTATGTAGAATAGTAAAGCAATAGATAGAGTACCGACGTCCATTGTTCCAAATACAAATTAAAGTACCCAAAATCCTTGAACAGAGAAAACGCTAATCATGTGAGGAGTGTGATATGTCCAAAATATAAAAATACCATCAGACCATATCAATAAACCAGCAACATAGACCAGCATCGCTAGTTTTGAAGGCAGAGTGATCAACATTAATCATTTTTTTTTTCACAAGAGAAAAAACGTTGTTTTGAATATATTATATGAAGTAAAACAGTCCATGAAGTCATTACATTTTCACATCTGAAGACTGGAACCCAAATATCCATCCAGAAAAGTGGAAGTCCCACCCCAGACAATGATAGAAAAATACCCCATGTCACATACAGGGACATGATATAAAACCCAGTAACGGTCCACATGGAGATTATCGACAATCCGAGAAAGCATCCAAATATGCCCGAGGCATCTATAAGAAAGTGAAATAGCAGTATGTAGAATAGTAAAGCAACAGATAGAGTACCGACGTCCATTGTTCCAAATACAAATCAAAGTACCCAAAATCCTTGAACAGAGAAAAACACTAATCATGTGAGGAGTGTGATATGTCCAAAATATAAAAAGACCATCAGACCATATCAATAAACCAGCAACATAGACCAGCATCGCTAGTTTTGAAGGAAGAGTGATAAACATTAATCATTTTTTTTTCACAAGAGAAAAAACGTTGTTTTGAATATATTATATGAAGTAAAACAGTCCATGAAGTCATTACAACAATATAGAGACAGATGGTCTCGTAGATAAGAAAAATGATAACTGATGTTGTGTTGTTTCCTTCTTTTAAGAATGTGTTGGAGGCAGGCCCTATATCTTGGCTTGCTGTTGTCCTCTTTAGTAATTCTATGTTGATTATTTCATTTCACTGATAATCTTTACTGCTCTGATACTCTTTGACCTTTTTTCATCCTTTTATCCTTTTTATCATGATATACTGTGGTAAATAGGCAAAAATTTATGTAAGGATAATTTTTTACAAAAGTTCCATCATTTCTTCCCACCATTGAACTTTTGGCACTCTGGTCCTTTGCAACTTTCTTAGTGTTTCATCGGCCTCAGTATATCTGAAGAAATTAGGCTGATTTGGGAACAAATGATTTACTTCATGCTCAAGATAAAATAAATTCTCCAATCTGTCATGAAGGTTTTTCCCTGTAGGCAATGCTGCTGTTGATGAAATGGTTGAAGAACTAGCTTGATTATCAGCATATTTGTCCAATTTTTCAACATAACTATCAAGGTCCATTAGCTTATCTTCTGCAACTATAGGACTGGGCAATCCTCTATTTAACAAAATATTCAATCTTTCTCTGAAGGCAATGATTTCTTCTTGCATATCCGAGCACCTTCGTTCTAAATTCTGTACCAGAGTTCTTTTAGTAAAAACTCTCTTTATTTCCAGAATTGTTCTGGTCCTGTCCTGAATACCAATTTCTGCAAGTTGATTCTTAGTCTGAGTATTCAAAAAATGTATAAGTCTATTGGCCTCTTCTGGCATATTTCCCAACTCTTGTCTTGATCTCTCAATATCATCCAGAGCCAATTTAACTAAGTTATTATGTTCATCCATTATTTGAATTGAGGACCAAACATCCTTTATTGATTGAATGATATTATCCCAAAGAATATCATTTATTTCTTTTAAAGGTTTCTCCAATGTGAAATCCTTTTCCAATGCTTTGACTATTTTTTCTAATTTGTTCACTTCTCTTGTTTTATCAGCAACACTCATTTTTGAAAGATCATATTTATGTTCTAGAGTGACCAATTGTTCCTTTGTTTTGTGAAGCTCTATGGCCTGAAGTTTCATATCTTCCATTGACTTTGTTAATTCATCAGTGTTCAAATTTGCAGTGTTGCTCTGTGACAATTCTACTAGCTGACCTGTTGTTGTTGTACCTGTCACTACTCCTGCTGTAGATACTGGAATATTTTCTTGCTTATCTTTTAATGCATTCTGAAGCTCTTTTTCAGTTGCAGTAAGTTGCTCATTCAATTTTAAGAGAAAATCCATTAGTTCTTCCTCAGAATTTTGTTTGATGATTTCTGCAGTTTGTGGATGTCTTGAGGCCGGTAACTTTAATTGTTTTCTCAGAGCTGCAATATCATCATCTTTTCTCTTGATCAAAGCTTCAATACCTTTCACATCTTTAGGATTATGACCTAAACCAATGATTATTTCCTCTAAAGTTTTGATTCTATTATCCTTAGCCTGGGAGGAGGCTTTTTCAAGCTGCAACTGTGTATTAGTATTATCCAAAGAATCCTGCAACTTATGGGTCATCATTGATTTATCCGTCAGAGTAGAATAAATTATCTCACCTATTTACTTGTGTAGATCAATTTGATCTAAAGGATGGATATCCTTTTCTAAGACTTCAAAATTAGTCCTAATGTAATCTGCAGCTGTCTAAGGCTGCTGCACCTTGGGCTTTAAATGGCTCATTAACATCTTACCCTGTTGGATGTCATAAGCTGACATCAATATTTCTTGATTTTTCGGAGCCATCTTCAAAAATTGGTTGTACACTTGAAGTCTAAGTGGATCGTTCCTGGCCTTTATATTGATGAATGTTCTTTTGATGTCCCAGGCAGTTTTTACTGGAGGTTTGAAAGAATATATTTCTGCACTTTTTTGCCTCTGTATTTCCTGTTTTTGAAAATTAGTGGATGTCCCACTACCTGTACCTGTTTGCTGACTGTCTTCTCTTCCCTGGCTGTCAGGGATTTCCTGAAATGATTCATCTTCTGGAAGGGGAGTTAATTTCTACCTTTTAACATCTTGTTGTTCAGAAGAGCCACCAATAGGAGTAGTTGTTTCAGCCTCTCTCTTTTTTCCCTTTTCTATATTCAGAGGAGTTTGTAAAATAGAAATTTATGGCTCACTGATCTGAGTAGGAGGAATTTGTCCTTGACCTTGTTCTTTAGAAGTCTCTGGTTGCGCTGTCATTATGAATTTTTCAATTATTTGTATATTAGGCTCCTTTTCTTTTCCTTTAGATTCTACTGCTACTGTACTAATCTCCTGCAAATTTTGTTGTAAATTCCTAGCTGAAGAAGATCCCTGCACCTGTCCAAAAGATTCTAGGTCAAGTATCTTTTCAAGATCTTTCATTACATTTTCAACATTGACCTGCTCACTATCTTTTTCAACCAATGTCCCTTCTTTCCATTCATCCATATTAGCATATTGTTCTATTTCTGGGATTCTTTGATGGATGTATGGTGACAGTTTATTTTTCATTCTTCTATCACAGATAAATTTGTTTGGATCATAAGGCACCCAGTAGAAACTCTTTTGTAGTCTGAGATAGTCTTCTAAAATCCTTTCGGCTTCCTTTCCAGCTTCCCTAGAGTTACAAATGAAGGGACCTAATTGGTTCTTGATCCTGAGTTGAGCCTTTTTCTTTGCATTGAAAAAATGAATTATATCTAAATTATTCATCTGCCTGAAATATTCTAATGCAAAGAGTCTCATTGGGACATACTTGGGCAGTTTGAATGGGCATAATTCACATCCATATATCCCGATCTTTGTGTAGTTTTGATATAGGTACCAGTCACCTATCTTGTACTGCTTTGAGAGCTGAAGGATTTTCTTGATTTCATTGTTAATTCTAGGAGGAGAGACTCCTGTCAACAAGGTAGTTGCAGGATGAACAAAAAGGTCGAAAAACTCATTATAGGAATAAGGAGAATCAGAGGAAGTGTGAGTAATGGCAGACCAAAAGATGACTGACCTAGGATTCCCTTTGGCATCAAGTTTCTTAACATAAAAAGGGAAATGTTCTGACTGAAAGTAAATCATGAGATGATATATGACAGAAGAATACTTAAATACTCTTTCATTCTCAAATCTCATGAACTGATCATGGATTTTGTCAGCAATATAAGATGCAAAATCGTACTTGACAGCAGGAGGCTGTCCAGGGGTAAAAATGGATAACAATACTAGGGTTAACTGATCAACATACTCACTAGTATTGAAGCCCATTATGGAAGATGTCATGTTTAAAATAAGTCTACCCTCATCAGTAAAGAAAGTATAACCATAAGGGGGAGGGTTTTTAGGCTGATGCTCTGGTAACATGAAGGTTTGGCATAGGCGGTTTAACTCTTCATGGGATAACTTAGTAGATTTCCCAAGTAATTCAGCCATGGACAGGGGAGTGAGAGCTTGACCAGGTTGGAATTGTAGCATTTCATTTATGGACTGAGCAGTTATTGGGAAAAGGACATTTTGACTTGGGGATAAAATTGCTCGTTGGTTGGGATCATAATTTGCGTAGCAATAATGGATTAACTCAGGAAAAATATGGACTGAGGGGAGAAGGTACATAGGAAGATTTGATTCCCAAATTCCAAAGATGTTAGAACCATTCAAATAATTGTCTCTGCAGCGGCAAAATATTCGAAGAGGATTCTCACTGAGACGCAAGTCCTTAATTTGAAAATCCATATCGGCTAAAGGCAAATAATCCAATTCCTTGTGAGGGGCATTGATGGGCACGACATTCAGAGCTACAGGAACTTCCATTTCTGGTTCTTGTGGATTCAGAAATGGAATTTCGGGGTTTTTGTGGAAAAGGGGCACAATTACCAGCTTTGGGAATATAATTGCAGTTCTGGGAACGAAAAAGACCAAACTGAACTTCTTTTCAGACCTTAGTGCAGAATTAAAACTAAAACCAGGATTTTTTACAGAGTTTAGCGGGTAATTGGAATCAATACCTGTTTACGGGAAATGAAACGTGTTTAAACAAGCGCTGGTTATGACAGAAGAACCCTGAAATATTCAGCTTCAATTCTCTTCAGCAAGGTAACGGTCAGCAAGCGTTAACAATTGGTTTTTGAATTTTGTTGCATGGAAGACTGGCTAGCGCACAGAACAATGAAAATGACGCAGACGCAATTTGTTTTATTTACAAAGTCAAAAGGGTGGCGGGTTTTGATTGATGACGTCAGCATGTACGATGGTTTCGTCACAGAGGGATAGGAGCGGATCTTTGTTTGGGCCGCTCGCGCAAGGGAAATCCGGACCCGAAAAATATTAGGGCGAATTTGATAAGAAATTCGCGTCACAACTCTCCCTCCGTATGCCAGCCCAACTTTGGACCCGAAAAATATTAGGGCGGAATTCATTTGGTTTTCACGTCACAAAATTGGCTGACGTCAGCAGGCTATTTTGGAACGCGAATTTGGTTTGAATTATGGTTTATCGCCGTTTGAAGTCTGGCGGGCTTGACTTAAGAACAATTTTGTTTGATCCCATCTTATAAAATTTGTGTTGGTTTTCTTTGATATTACACATATTTATAATAAATCATGGGAATACCACACTAAACATGTGGAAAAGTTATATAAATTATTGAGAACAATCATTTTTATGTAAAAATATCCAAATGTGCTTTTTGGAAATAAGAATTCGAGTATTTGGTTCATATTGTTTTAAAGGAAGGAGTGAAGTTGGAGCCTCAAAAGATGCAAGCTATTACAAAATGACCTATTCCTAAGAAAATCAAGGTTCTTAGAAGATTTTTTAGACTTAAATGATATTATTGATCATTTGTTAAGAATTATGCATGCATTTCAAGTCCACTCACATATCTCTTGAAGAAAATATCATTTATATGGAATGATGAGGCTACTTTGGCATTCTCTCTTTTAATGGATGCCATGTTTTCTACACCAACATCGGTTGCACCTACTTTTGGTAAAACATTCATAGTAGAGTGTGAGGCACTAGGACAAGGAATTTACGTAACATTAACACAATAAGGGATATCATTGGCTTTTACAAGCAAGGAATTCAAAGAAAATATTTGGTGAAATCTACGTATGAAAAATAAATGGAAGCAATATTACATGCAATAAAAAATGGGGATAGTATATCATTGGGAGGTAATTTAAAGTCAAGATATACCATGATAGCATAAAGTATTTTTTGAAGCTATGGATTTCATTGGAATATTAACAAAAATGAGGAGAAAAAATGCAAAGTTTTAATTTTGAGATAATTTGCAAAAAGGGTAAGGAAAATTTAGTACATGATGCTCTTTCTAAAATAGAAGAGACCTCAAATTTATATCCAATTACATTTTCTATTCCTAGGTGGCTAGAAGAAGCTTGCCATAATGGAAAAATGACAATAGTACTAAACAAAAACTAAAATTTATAAAGGATGGGATGAACTCTATGGAACATTGGGAGTGAAAGAGAGATATACTTTGGTGCAAATGTAGAATATTTTTATGCATGCAAGCATATTTGAATAAACAAATATTAAGGGAGTCCCATGTCTCTCTGATGGTAGGACGCAGGGTTCCTTAAAACATCTCAAAGGATCAAAACATATATTTTTGGAAGGAATGAAGAAAGATATTCAAAATTTTGTAAGAGAAGGTCAGGTTTGCATAATAAATAAAAGAGAGATAGTAAAATCTCTAGGGTTACTTCAACTATTCCACATACATATTCAAAGACTAGAAGATATATCAATAGAATTTATTACAGGGTTACTGAAATATAAAGGTAAGTATTACATTTTTGTGGTCATTTATATAGACAAATTTTGTAGATTTTTTTTGTAGAGCTCAAAGTACATAAAAAACAAGCCAAGTGGCAGAAGTGTCCGTGAAAGAAATTCATAGTCTTCATGGTTTTCCTAAAGTAATAGTAACAATAAAATTTTGGAAATAATTATTTAATATGAGTGGAGAAACACTAGCTGCCATGAGTTCTACATATCAAACACAATCAAATGGTCAAACAAAAATAGTTAACAAATGTTTTTAAGGTTATCTACAATGTTACTCTTTAGAAAAGCAATCTTAATGGATGAAGTGGGTTCATCAAGGAAGAATGGTAATATGATACTACCTATCACACATTTACTAAAATTTCCTCATTTAAGGCCCTTTATGGATATCCAACTCCTAGTATCTCATACTTTTTGCAAGATAAGTCCAAAGTATAGGAAACAAAGTCACATATGGAAAATACTAAAGAAACTTTGAAAATTATTATGGAAAACCTTCAAATGACATGAAACATGATAAAAAAACAAGGGGAACAACATTGAAGTGAAAGATAATTTGAGGAGGGTAATTGGGTATCTTTTAGATTATAGCATTATAAGCAATCTTCATTCAAGAAAAAGAAGAATAAAGAATTAGCTCAAAAATGCAATGTGGAAAAAGTCGAAGTCGGGATTAAATCGGCAAGGGTCCAAAAGTTGAAATACTCAATAAAGTCGGGAGTTTTTTGAAAAAGTCGGCAAAAAGTCGGCAAAACTAAAAAAATACAAAAATATTCATTTTTGGAAAAAATCCTGATTTTTTCAAAAAAAATTAAAAAATTATTAAAGAAACTACCTCACTCAAGATTTTTTCGAAAAATTCGGCAAAAATTCGGGACTTCGAGGATAAAATCGCGACTTTTTCAGGGATGAAAAAGTCGGCAAAAAGTCGGCCAATAAAGTCGGCTCCGGGAAAAATTCAGGATTTTTTCAAAAAGTCGGGACTTTTTGCCGACTTTTTCCACACTGCAAAACTGTTATGGCCCTAAATAATTATTCATAGGATTGCACAAGTGGTATAGAAGTTATATTTTCCTTCTTCTTGCATTCATAAGGTTTTTCATGTATCTTGCCTAAAAGAGGTTTTGGGAAAAAATATGCCAATGTAAATAGAACTTCCAAAATTAGATGAAGAATGAAAGTTGATTCTTGAACCACAAAAAGTTATAGATAAACATTCTGTATCTCTTTGACATATAACTATTATGAAGTACCTAATCAAGTGGAAGAATATTCCTCTAGAAGAAGGTACATGGTAAAATGATCAATTCGTGATGAAATACCCACGGCTAAAGGGTTCGTTTGAAGTTTTGACAAAGGTTTTGTTATATGTTTTATATAACGCGCGGCGGAATAGTTTTATTATTTGTTAAGGTCCCACACAATGATCAAATTTGAAGGGCAGGTCCAAATTTCAATTAGAAGGGCATATATCTATGTCGCCCTTCCATAATGAAAAGCTTTAAAAAAAAAACTTTTCAATTGACCACAATAAATTAATTTTACATTTCATTTTCAGAAAGACAAAACCATCATTCTTTATATTAATAAAAGACTGTTACATATACAACAATGAAGAAGGCTCCATCTTTCATTGCTTAAATATCTCATTGGCAATGTCAACATAAGTCTTGAAGACACTATTATAATAATTTGGATACATACCATCGGGATATAGGAGATTCTTATGTGTCAGATTGTGTAATGCAATTTTGACTTTGTCTCACAAGGAGCAGCAACATGGAGGTCTGGATTTTTCTTATAGAACTTTTATTATTATTATTTGAAACGTTGTTTATAGATATGAAGACAACAATGAAATTATGATCATGGTGGACAATTAGTCAAGCTCATGATGCCAAACCATGATGATGTAAGTTTGGAATTTAACATTTTTACATGTTAAAGACAAATAGTCAAAATCACTGACAACTTAGTATGCCATAATTAATAATCATTCCCCGTTCACTTTTGTTAATAGGTTTATGTCACACGATGATGCAGGGGCATTAGGCACTAGCCAGCAATGTAGGAGGTTTTGTCCACATGTTGTGGCTAGGAGGGTTCGAAAACATTTGAGTTGTAACAGTTAGGTGTCAATACCTCAGCTGACTGTATTACTTAGACTAGTTAGAGTTGTAGGAGTCGAACAGTTTCAGTTAGTTGAATTATTATAATTAGACCTTTTGATTTCTAGAACGGTCCTCTTAGAGGAACCGAAGAGCCATATGTTATGTATATAAATTTTAATTCCTCGGATGAATAAAAGTAGAGAGGGAAGAGGAGAGTAGAGAGGGGATTTCTGCAATAAACCTCTGTGTGTGAACAATTGTTTCCAGTTAAATGATTTCCAAGCTTAGTTGCCATTGAATTATCTCGAACTGCTAATTGTGAGGCGATTGGGTACTGATAATTCCATTCTTCTGTCCTTGAATTCCCCGTAAATTGTTGGATAACCCTGTGAACTCACCCCACCCGAAGGTGAGGTCTGTGTAGAGAACCGGGGTCGTGAACACTGTTCAAATATAAAAATCCCGCTTAATAAAGAGACAAAATTGTTGTGCTTTCGGAACCTGACCCGAGGATTGGACATGAGTTAACAAACAAAAAGATAGCGGAACCAGACTTGCACCCGTGGTCAAGCCCTCTACCAAAACCACGAGCGGAATCACAAAAGCGGGTTGCCCATATCGCACCGCTTTTGCGGAGTAGGCGGTATTTCCTATTCGTGAGCGATTCCATAGGGAATGTGACACGTGGCGAAGTGACCCCCGGAAAACCACCGTTTAACCCACGCCATCGCACGTTAAAGCCCGACGTTGGAAGCCGAGCGAAATTGCCAAGAGTCGTTGATTTGGAGAAGGGCCATCGGACGGTGGTCACACGTTGAACTTGCCCGGAGGTTAACTAAGGTGTGCGGAGGATAGCCAGGTACGATACAAGTGTTTGATTGGTTATTGATATATATAGGTGGGGCCGGAGTATAATGAAATTGTTTAATTAAACGATTGGCGGATAATTAGCATAAGTCTGGAGCGTGATTGTTGTAAGGCTCGGTGGTGAAATATAGAGCCGAAAGTTCATTACAAGTTATTTATTTAAAAAGAAACGTGGAGTATAAATAAAAAGTGTTGAAAGTTAAACATTGGTTATAAGGTTTGGAGATAATATAAAGTTGGGAATATAAATTAAAGTCCAACCATTGTGGATAGTATTTATTTATCAAATTCTACGAATTTGATAAATAAACCCGAAGAAAGAAGAAGTTAATTAAGACTCAGGCTGGAGGAAAAGAACAGGGTAAACCAAGGGAAAATGCTGACAGAGAGATTGTAGACACACCAGCTCTCCTTAGGGGTCCAATTTCAGTTTTGTTGCGTCACACGATGATCTCTCTTCTCTGGCATTTACTTGTATTGAAGATCACTATTCTAGGAATAAGGAGTTATTTTCTCCAAAAATAACCCTAGCCAAACATCGACAATGCATCAAGGATATCTTTCTATGCTTCATAAGTACATATGTTCTACTTCTAAATCATGTCTTGGAAGTGGTTGTTTTGCTGGAAATTATTCACTAGTTGGTTTCATACCAAAGTCTTTTTCTCATTTTCAGCATCCAATACATGAAAAAGATAATGGTTTAAAACAACATAAATATTTGAAATTTTGAAAGAATTGTCTGGCACAATTTGAATATGAATTTTGAAGTCAAGTGCATGATGCTGTATAGGATCAAGTGTCATTTTGAATATCAAATGTTTCACAAGAAACTTCTCAACATGCTACCCTGTAGTAAGGATTAAATGACAATATTGCATCAACTATTTCCATAATAAAAGTGCACCTCGGCCATAAGACTAAACAAATACAAATGTTGTAGATCTAACAAGACCACACAATCAAATGTATTCCACAAGGCCAATACTGTATGAAAAATGAAAAGGAGTTTGTAACCAAAAATACCTTAGGCAACTAATTCAATTAGATACACCAAACCATCAGCAAAAAGGAAAACCAGCCTACTTGGCCCCAATATTTTCAACTGGGTCCTCTAATTCAACCAATAAAAGGGCCAAAACCATAGCATTGAGATACATTTCATTACACTGTCAATAACAATAAAATTTGACTCAGCCATAACCCTTTCCTTTTATTGTTGTGAAAAGCTTTATGCATTACTCTAATGTGGCTAGTCCATAGGCCAAGTAGACCACTGGGTAACAAATATGTTTCCTTTCACCTTGGAGTTTTCAAATTATGCCTACCAAATCTAAGACATTTAAGAGGGGGAACTAATACAACGTTAAAAAGAAAACCAGAGCACACATCTACAAATTACCTCCTTAGCTACTGTCACACTATCATTAACTATTTTCGGAGAACCATGCTTGCTCTCCAAGACAACATTTTTCCCTTCGCCCCAAGGGTGACTCCAACAAGATCAGCAAGTTTGTTCACACCGCCTGCAAGACAAATTGACAATGCTTTCAGTAAGTGTGCAATTGAATTCCATACCATATGCCAAAACAACCCTCCATGAAAAATTAAAATAACACATTAAAATCGAATATAAGTGGACAAGGAAAGATCCACCGCAGTGAAGTTTCACGTGCAGGTGACCTTCCTTTAAACATAATTTTTTCTCTGACCTGCAATTTTTTTGTCACCGAGCCATCCTTGTTGAAGTAAAACTCCTTTTCCATAGCTCTTGTATTAACTACCTTCTCTCTGTCGCGTAATCTCAGAGTCCCTCTTCTGCTTGAGCGATTAAAGGAAATGGGTGAAAAAACTGAAAGAGAAGACAATTGTTTGCCATAATTATCAAACATTGCACCCAAATTCTTCCCCTTTCCATTGTTACCCAATGAGGTAGATGTGGCAATTGTTGTCATACTACCCAAAGCAGAGGCCATCTTCTCTTATGCTGAATATAGAATTACAAGATCTTCATATTAGTATGAACCTTAAAAAACATGACTCCCATTGCTAAAAAACACTTTTAAGTTGTAACAGGCAAACTAAACAACTATCGCAACTTTTGGCAACTTCTAGAGCATTAAGAGAGAAAAAACCAAAGAGAAATACAACCACAATCCTCATTTTAATGAGACTGGACTATATATTTGCATTAAGATAATAGAAATAAATCACGACTATATTAAGGCCAGCACAAAACAATCTTTAACCAGTGTCTCTCGCGGCCTTCAGGTTGCCATGCTAGAGGTTGCATATTTTTAATTTAAATTATTGACCTCTCATGCCCATCTATGAATGCATCCAATGGGATATCTACATCAAATGCTCCTTTATATCCCCAAAAACAAATTCCCTACTACAAGAGCACCAATATTGATGGATCACCCCACACCATCCCACCCACTAGAAACGGTGAAAAAGGAAACCCGAGAAACCTTCTGAAATATCTCAGATGACTATATGGGTGGTTCTTATGAATCAACCAACCATTCAGAACATGCTCATCAATCCAAACCATAAGTATTATGTGACAATATTCAAGCAGGCACTGAATCGGATTTCTGAAGCTATGTTAGAGAAACCCTAAACTCTCACCGAAAATAGGTGAAATGTGGCACCACTCAGAGATTGACATGTGCCAATTGGTACAAGTGGTAGAAAATTGGCATGCTCAAACAACGAGGTGATGCAGGAATGACATGAGGGAGAAAATATCAGAAAAGCCCCAAATCTGGAGAACTAAAGCTCATCACCAACCCGAGATTGACAACTTTACATGATGTAACCTATGAAATCGTAAATGGAGAAATCATAGTAACAATAAAGTAACCTATGTAACAATAAAGTCGGATTCATCCCGGGAGTGGTAATGGGAGAAATCATAGTGAACAACAGGAAACATGCATAGTTGCTTACAATCAAATAGATGAAAAAACACATACAAAAAACCTAGATAATAATCAAGAACAAGCTTAATATTGAATTATGAACTGTAAAGGAACTTACAAAATGTGACATTACGAACCTGGTCAAGCGCACAAGCAAAAATATCCTGGACATGACCCTGGTTGATAAGTTGTATTGCTCATGATGCAAGAGGATTTGTACCTGCACTGCCAAGTCAATAAAAATCCATCATTATCTATACAATAAATACAAGTAATTGATGTAGTATTTTTTACTCTAAGATGCATTCTTATGATAATGTTAGAACACATGTTGAAAATTTCAAAACATACCTGAATAAGCTCCTCTTCGTTTCAAGAACAATTTATTGGAGTCGCATGAACTTGGAACAAGCCTCCCACGATCTGAAAGAGTAGCAACTAAGTCAACAGTGACTTTTTTGTTGCTACACTGGATCGAGGGAGGTTTGCTCCAAGATTAAATCGCTCCAATAAATTATTCTCTACTAAACAGGCCAACCACGTGAAGGTGGAAGCTCTTATGGCCCCTCCCCCCCCTCACATCACTCTCAATTCCCCAATACCCAATCTATATTTCATTTTTTACTTTCATGAGCATAAAAAAAAATATTCAATAACTAATAAAAAAACAATTCAACAAAAAGTATGCAATGAAACATTGCAATTAATGCTTGACATAAAAATAGTATGATAAATGAGTTTTTTATATAACGCAAAAAACGTTCCAAGTATGACACCGTTTGTCTTATAATAATACAATATTTTACATTATCGAATTTTCTTTTTCTTCTTCCTATTTCTAAAGCTCCTAATTACATCATCAATATCATCATGCTCTACTCATGTTTCGTGCCTTTCGACCCGCACTGCTGACCTAGTTGCGTAGTCACGATGTTTGGTCTCATCCAGTGACGGGGCATCACCTACAAAAACAGATAATATTAAATTTTAATTGTCAGTTTTTAAATATCATTGAACTAGTTCGGTAATATTAATAAAAAAAATTGCAATGAGATTATTTACCTCGTGCACCAGTTGTCGCCGCTGACCTAGTTGCGTAGTCACGATGTCTGGTCTCATCCAGTGACGGGGCATCGCCTACAAAAACAGATAATATTAAATTTTAATTGTCAGTTTTTAAATATCATTGAACTAGTTCAGTAATATTAATAAAAAAATTGCAATGATATTATTTACCTGGTGCACCAGTTGTCGCCGTTGACCTAGTTGTGTAGTCACGATGTCTGGTCTCATCCACTGACGGGGCATCGCCTACAAAAACAGATAATATTAAATTTTAATTGTCAGTTTTTAAATATCATTGAACTAGTTCGATAATATTAATAAAAAAAATTGCAATGAGATTATTTACATGGTGCACCAGTTGTCGCCGTTGGGACTGTTGCCCTGTCTTCCTCTCTGGTGGTAAGATCCTCAAGGGAAACATTCTCTGTCATTTAAACAAAAAACGTTATAAGGACAACCATCAAGGTATAATTATAAAAAATTATAAGTGGAAATTAATTACCGTCACGGCCCTCACTGATAGTAGCATTGTCGGCCTGGTCCCTACTACAATGATCAGGTTGCACGTGAGGATCATCTACATTTGGCTCTAAAATTGGGTTATTTGCGTCATCGGTAGTGTTGCTCCCCTGATTTAAACAAAGTTGTTAGACATTAAATTTATGGATGAAAACAAACATATTGAAAGGTTAATGTTTTACCTTATCAAGCATTCTGGATCTTGGGACCTGCCCCAAGCTTATGCGACGTTCAACTACGGCTTGATAGCCGAAATGGAAAGCGATATTTTTATCTTCCTCTGTTGTTTCTATTCCGAATTCATCACCCTACATTACATATGTCTGTGTATTTTTAATCATATTTGATAGGATTACAAAAACGTTGGAAGGCGATACAATTAATTATAAGATGTTTAGCTACTTAATTACAATTCTTGCGGCCAATTTCAAGTAGCCGCCCTGGCCTAGCTTGTGATGGCCCTTTTTTTTCAATCCTAGCTTTGGTTGCCTTTGAGGTGTCAGGCAACCTAGCATCAAAATATTAAAGTCAGATATGACGTAGCACACTTTTATTTTAGACATAAAGAAAATTAAAGCTATTGAATTAAAGTTGTAATTTACCTTGCGGGTCCAGTTGGCATTTTTCCTTCTTTCTTTGCCCTTTTCTCTTTTCCGTCATGGATGAGTGCTCTCCACTCACTCTCTGGAACTGTGAGAGGACGCTCATATCTAGGGTTAAATTGCAATTGTGTCCTACAGGTGTCCCTGGTATATTTCAAATATTTGCCGGCTACCCGAGCCACCGTTGTTTTGTCAAATGTGCCGACCCCAAAAAGGGCTTCTAGATAATCTAGAAGTTCTTTTTTCAGGTTGGAATTCTGGGAATTCCACCCTGTGCGTATGGTTGGGCCAAAAATTACCAACACATGGCTCTCCAAAAACCTGTAGAACTCATTGTTTCCTACACAGAAAAAAAAAAAGATATTATCATTAATTTAAAAATAAAAATCATGATAAATATTTTTTAGATAAAGTACATGAAATAGTTAAAATATTAAAATTTACCTGGGAGTTGTACGTGATTTATAGGTACACCTTCATCGTTCACCAACAACATGCCATTAATGGTCCTTGTGGAGCTGACACGTGTAGCTCCAGGAAACGCAATAATGTACTTGGCCATATTAGCCTCATCATTGCCAACACATTCAGCGGTTGGCTGGGTGTCTGCTTGGGCAGGGTGTGTTTCTTGGCTGGCACCTAAAGGAGTAGAAGGTGTACGAGAGGGTTGCTGGGCAATCTCTTGCCCTTGTGTCCCACTACCACCAACATCGGGTTCAGCAAGTGCCAGAAAATGCTACATACAAAAGAAATTTTTGTTAGTTTAGTCAATGTAAAAATTAAAAATCAAACTATCACAATTCATCTCATGCAGAACAAAAAAAATATCCTTTTGAATTTTTATTATTACATGATATGTTTCTAGCTGGCTCATAAGTTTTTTTATCCTCTCTTCTGTTTCAGGTGTTTGAGGCGCATCTATCAAAGTATTAAATTCCGACCTTGCATCTCGTGCCTTTTTTCGCAACAAGAACACTGGAGATAGGGATGAAGAAAGCTCTTCCTCAAAGAGGGAATCATCATGCGTACCATGGCTAGGTGTCTGCATATTTGAACAAAATTAATATTATTTCAATTATGTAAATAACTAAAATACCTAAAGATAGAGCAATGCTGGCACTTTACATGTTCTTCCGCTGGCCTCTTTCCGCGATCATCCTGTCTCGGGGTTGTTCCTGCACTGCTCTGATCAGTCTGCCACATTGCAATAAAATTATAAATGTAAAAGCTTGAAAACAATATCTAACTTGAAAACACAAAATGAAAACTGAAATAATTTCTAATAAGACACCGGAAGACAGAGTTAGAGTTTCAAATATGCCTTGCATTGAATTCAGTCCTGGAAACATGTCATTTCACATTAAGGCACCCAAACAAAAGACGAGTTGACAATGAAGACCTTATTGAATATATTGTTGGAGCAACTTCTAGTAAACTTGTTGTGAAGACCTTGAGGACATTTTTGGAGCAACATTGTTGAAGTTGATGGTATAGCATTGTTGGAGATGATCTTGAAGGGCCTTGAAGTGAAGCTTTTGGAGCAACTATTGAAAAATCCTTAGAGCATTTAAGTAAGGCACTTTCTATCTTCCATCACTTTTTCCTTTCAATATCCTTTAAACGATTTTGTCGATATTTAATGTTTGAAATCACGTTATAATTCCTTGATTATATGTGTTTGGGGACTTTCCCTTTGAAATTACCCAAAAATACCCTGGCAATTTTATCTTCAGGATGCATGTCAGACCCTATTGTTCAATATTTTGATTGATAGTAGTAAACACAGAGAGTTAGGGGGATCTTGACTTGGTTTGGTTGGGCCATTAGATCCCTAACATCTACTAGGGAGAACCCCCCTTGAGTTGGAGGAGAGCTAGCCCGAAGTGAAAAGAGGTTGGTGAGGTGACAATGGGGCTATTGAATTACACATGGTATCACACTTTAGATTTAGGACTTTATCTTGAGAAGTGTGAGATTTTGCTATATCAATTCTCAAATTGTTTACAACACTATTGTTAAGAACTAATAAGAAGTGATGTTGAGGGGTTTTTTGGTATAAGAAACAATACCATTTAAAAACTAGGGTTCTCAGTCCTTGGCATTCCTTCACCTGGGCCTAGGGGCACACTAGAATAATTTCACACTAAACCATGCAAACTTAAAAGTAACTTAACAGATCCATAAAGTAATAAAATCATAATTCCTAATTTCTATTGTACGATATGATGAAAATTATTCAAACATGAAGCAATGAAGACATGCAATGTCTGAATTTCAAGATTTATGAACCAATACAAGAAGTTAGAAACTACAACTTTGATTCAATACTCTGTGTCCTAACTCCAGGAAAGAATCTAGTTTGTAGTACAAAACATGCATCGTGTATTATCAATTCTTAATTGACAACAACTAAAGGTTATCTACCTCATCAATTCCTTCCCATTTTGTTTTTTTATGTTATATTCCTTATAAAAGTGTCAAATTTCTCTCAAAGTAAGCAACCACTGAATAAAATAAAAAATAGTTGAGATATGATTGAGAAATGGTCATTTATTTCTCGAAAGGATCTTCACAATTTCTTTGGTTGTTTTTCATCTCAAGAAACAAGAAATGACCTAAGAAACTATCGTGCTGTAATATAAGAAACAACACGGTGCAATGGCCATTTTCAAAGCTAAATGATGTCCATTGAGGACATGGCCTTTATTTGGTTCCTGTTTCATAGGAGTTTTGGGTAGAAATGGAACTTTTTTGTACCATTTCCAGTAGTAAAAAGGGAAAACCTTCTTTTTCCATGGGAAATAATTTACCTTTCCTTTTTCAAGATAATCTAAATCACAAAAAATATGAACTATACTGTACACATTCTTGGATAATGTGAAAGTGGAAAAGGAATACCCTACACAAGTGATGCACACATGTACATTTGAACACTAATAGATTTTTGTAGTTGAAATGCAATGCTTGTTTTCATTTAAATGTAGGATTTTTAAAGCAGGGAGAAATAATGGCTGCCAAATTAATAAGCGTTTCTTTGGGGAAAATTTAAATCTTGTATTGGGTGATGAAGATAATAGAGGGTATTGAATCTTGATTCTTGACATCTAGAGAGAACCCTACAGCCTAACACAATCCAATGGAATTGACCAAAAAAACCCAAATAGAGTCAACCCTACTATAGGAGGAAGGGCCTGCAGTAAGAACTTACCATTTTGCAAGAGTTGAGGGCGACGGTGGCGAATGCTGTTCTGCAAGAGCTGAGGGCGAATGTTGAGGGTGAATGTTGTTCTGCAAGAGCTCAGGGCGAATGCTGAGGGCGAATGTTGTTCTGCAAGAGCTAAGGGCGAATGCTGAGGGCGAATGTTGTTCTCGTTGAAGAGTGGAGGGCAAATGCGCGTGATATCAGACGTTACCGTAGCACACATGTACATTTGAACACTAATAGATTTTGTAGTTGAAATGCAATGCTTATTTTCATTTAAATGTAGGGTTTTTAAAGCAGGGAGAAATAATGGCTGCCAAATTAATAAGTGTTTCTTTGGGAAAAATTTAAATCTTGTATTGGGTGATGAAGATAATAGAGGATATTGAATCTTGATTCTTGACATCTAGAGAGAACCCTACAACTTAACACAATCCAATGGAATTGACCAAAAAAACCCAAATAGAGTCAACCCTACTATAGGAGGAAGGGCCTGCAGTAAGAACTTACCATTTTGCAAGAGCTGAGGGCGAATGTTGTTCTACAAGAGCTGAGGGCGAACGCTGAGGGCGAATGCTGAGGGAAAATGTTGTTCTGCAAGAGCTGAGCGCGAATGTTAAGGGCAAATGTTGTTCTGCAAGAGCAGAGGGCAAATGCGCGCGTGATATCAAACGTTAATGTAGCTATTGCGACAAATACGAAACAATAAAATCATTTTTATGTAGCGCGCATATAAGTTTCGAATTTTTATGTAGCGCGCATATAAGTTTGGTATTTTTATGTAGCGCAAAAATAACTGTCGTTATACCGATGGCGGAAAAGGCGTCGCTATTACGACGGGTGCCTCCAAACGTCGCAATGGCGACACCTAGACATTGTGTCGCAGTTGCGACGTTTAGAGTCGTCTCAATAGCGACGCTTTGGGCCATGGTGTCGCAATTACGACGTCTTCCGGTTACCTATTTCATCGGTAACATTGTTGAACTAGTCAAGTGCTTTAAATATGGCTCAGGCATGATATATTGTTTCACTTTTCACTTCAACCATATTTATGCTATATTAGCTTCTTTGGGAGGTTATTTTTAAAACGCTATTGTCATGTATGGATTCTTAAATTGGTAAGCCCATTACATGGTGATATTGTGTATTTGGATATCATCTCAATGACAACTATTATTATCTCAATCTTTCATACGGTTTAATCACCTTCTGATTATTTATTTCTGTGAGGTATTTTCGAACTGGCCCTCTTTACAGTAAGCTGCCTCTAAATTGTCTGACGCATTTGTATTAGAATTTCGCACCTTGCCTCTGTAGTATTTCTTTCTCTGCGTCCCTTTTCTGAAGGTTTTGGTCCCATTCAAGTTAACCTCCCTGTTTACAGGAGATAGCGTGAGAGCCTTTTTTTGATAACTCCCCCGGTTATATCACACGCTCCTCGCTATATAAGATGTCCTAGGCACTGGTCTTTCACAACTCAAGGCTATATTTAGGAACAACAACAACAGCTACCAGGGAAGACATTACCACTCGGAAGAACCTTATCTTTGAATAACTTGTAGTTGGTGATCATGGAAAAATATATTAATAAATGTACATTAATGTCGATATAATTATTAACGTTCATAAATTTTACCATTTTTAATGTTCATTGCAGTGTACTGATTATATTTCAAATTTATATAAGGGAGTACTTTATGGTAACTTACCTCAAAACTTCTGAGAAACATGAATTCGACAAGCCAAAATTTGCTTTCAGGTTGTACAGTAACACCATTGTCCCAAACTAGGTAGACTTTTACTGACCGCCGGGTCCAAAGAAAGGGGTGGTGGAAACAAATTTAAGGCTTTTGAAAAAGGTGTCAGTGATATGAGCATAATCCCCTAGCTAATCATCGTTTTGGATTCCATCTAACAACATTGTCTCCATGGTAGTCATATCACTTATGTAATCATCCATACCAACCTCTATTTGATTGCCTCCATTGCCGTCTTGTGAAGAACTACTATTTTTGTAGTCATTCCTAATTGGTGAATCTGGACGTAGCAAGAATTGAATCGGTGGTTGATTCAACCATTCTTGGTATAGTTCATCTCCGGTTTTTTCTCTTAATTCAGTCTTCTCTTGATTTGACATTGTCATGGGGTGCAATGGAAGATGGTAGGTAGGTCGTTCATCATCACTAGAATCCTAATAATAATAATAAAAATTGAACATGATTAGTACCAAATATATGATATCAATTAGTAACCACTTTGACAATGTTGCATGATTATAAATTGGGTTGACGTTGAAATAATTACTTATTAATCAATATATATATCCGAAAAAAATATAATTATAATTACCATCATTGTCCCGGGATTGTGGCTAGAAGATGAAATATTGTTACAATTGGCAGGGTGAAGCAGTTGTCCAATTTCATATATCAAATGCGCCTTCTGGTATGCAGCTCCTGATAAGAAATTTCGACGTTTTGGAGCAGTTTGAATATTTTATGCATTTGGGCTCGATGTTGAATCTACATGAACCTGCAATTTTTTATACATTATAAATTTAACTAAGTTTTGGATGATTGACTGCATGGATAAAAAACATAAATTCAATTAGGTAGTGAAAATATAAAACAAATCTAAAGTAAATATTACGTCTCCAGATGGATAGGGAGAACTCCACGATGGACTTTGAAAAATATTATGGAACGAGCTAGATTTTGAAGAATTTTCCATTCCATATAATATATGATATTTTCTCCCTACATTTGATCAAAACAATAATAAATTTTGGTGCACAAACCTAAATGTAATTTCGGTGTGTAATGTACAGATAATCACACCGGTGCATTTTTGGTAATGTGTACCGGTGTCATTTTATAACCCGACGCACCAATGTGGTCGATTATGGGACACACCGGTAACAAGTAACCGCAAATAAAAAAAGTGAAACCCAATTTTCTTTAAGTGAAAAAAATATATATATAATTGAAAAATGGGCGGAAAAATATTTTCAAAAATCTAATTTCATAAAACATTTCTTTAAATACTAAACACTTTTCATTATTTTACTATTTTTGCAAAAAAATTCAGCCAGAGATTTGCAGGATATATACCTAGAGAAAACAGAGCATGAGAGCACTGTGGAGCAGGGAAATACATTCGAACAAAAGTATTCAGACAATCAGAATTGCAAACCTCTGGTGATTCAAACCTTGTACCATAGAATTTCAAACGATGTGACTAAATTTTATTGTTTTTTTTTAACTTTTTTTCTGCAGTTTTATTTCATGTAGTAAAACAAAAAAATCAAATTTTATTCTTTTTGTTACTTTTTCTGCAGTTTTTTTATGCTGTAAAAGAAAAAAATCAAATTTAATTGTTTTTTTTTTACTTTTTTTTCTGCAGTTTTTTTACCTTTTCTGCAGTTAAAAAAAAAATCATTTTTTAGAAAAGAACCCTAGATTCTTTTTGTTTCTGCCCTTTCTTCTCCGTCTTTCTGTAATTTCATAATTAGGGCTTTTCAATTTAGATTTATAAGGTTTGTATAGTCATAAGACATCCAACCCATGGGATGAATTACATAGTCGAATCCCAATCCATGTTGCCCCTTATGTGAATTTAAAAAAAAAAACATATTTTTTTCGTCAATGCACCTTGCGTAACATAATGCACCGGTGCGCTCTGTTATATCAGCGCACCATGAGAGTACAATGATAAAAAATAAAAAAATAAAAAATGTTTTTATCAGTGTGCCATATGTGACATATGGCACCGGTGCACTATTTCATTATGCCGCACCGCGAGCGTGCTGTTTTGCAAAAAAAAACCATTTTAAAAACAAACCCTACATTCTTTTTGTTTCTTCCCTTTCTTCTCCCTCTTTCTGTGATTTCAGAATTAGGGCTTTTCAATTTATATTTATAGGGTTTTTATTGATAAATATAAGCCTAAGACATCCAACCCACAAGACGACCTGCATAGGCAGATCCCAATCCATGTCGGCCCTTGCGTAAATTTAAAAAAAAAACAAAAATCAGTGTGCCCTGTGTTACTGAGCGCACCGGTGCAATCTATTATCCCAGCGTACCGTGCAAGTACTGTGATAAAAAAATAAAAAAATAAAAAAAAAATTCTCAGTGTGCCATTTGTAAAATATGCAGTGAGTACGCTATTTCATTATGGCACACCACGAATGTTCTCTTTTGGAAAAAAAAAAAACTTTCAAAAAATACAAACCTTACATTCTTTTTTTTTCTGCCCTTTCTTCTCCCTCTTTCTATGATTTCAAAGTTATTTCTTTTCAATTTAGATTTATAGGGTTTGTATTGCTAAATATAGACCTAAGACATCAAACTAAGGGGACGATTAGCATATTCGGATCCCAATCCATGTTGGCCCTTGCATGAATATATATATATATATATATATATATATATATTATCGGTGCACCCGGCATAACCTAGTGCACCGGTGCTCTATATTGTACAAGGCACTGCATAAGTAATGTGATAAAAAATTAATAAACAATTTTTTTTTATCTGTGCAACATAAGTAAAATATGGCACTGGTTTATGCTACAAGAACTAACACTGGACGTTTTTTATTATTTTATCATGTTTAACCGGTGCGGTGATTGACATGTAACGCACCAGTGCTCCACGTTAAAATAGAGCATCATACGGCCTATTATACTGTTTGTGCGGTGTTTGTTCGGTGCGCACTGGTTTCTTGAGATTTTATTTTACTTGAAAAGTTCACAATTTATTTATAAATATATATTAATTAATGATATGCTACAGGTTTTAGATTGATAAAGAAATGACTGACAAGAGATTAAGTAACAAAAATACTGATAAGACATCAAGAAAAGAAAAAAAGGCAAGTTCTTTGTAAATTATTTACCAAAAATATTATTTTTGAACTATATGTAAGTTTAACTAATATGTATTGTTTAATGTGTATCATGTAGAGCCACAAAATGATGAAGCTCGATCAGGTTATTTCTAATCTAGAACCATAAGAGAGTGAAACCTTGATGGAAAAATTGCAAAAGGATGAATCAGGTGAATGAAAAAATACTATCGATCCAATATGAGTTTATTTTTTAAGTTTTCATTAATAATATAATTAAAATTATTAGATAACATGTGTCAAATAGTCTATTAATTCACATATGTTTAATGTTCTATAGGGACCAACAACCCAGAAAATGAATTTTGTTCTAAGAAAAGAAAAAAATAGAACATGCAAATGAAAATGAATTGCTCTTAGCTCATCTAAAGTGGTGTTGGAGGTTTTTTTTTTTTTCTGAATTGGACTGATTCTATTAATAAAAAATATAGTACAAGATGATACAATCAAGAGAGACAGAAAAACGGCAACCGGAAATGATAGAACTATCAACCTCGATTCCGTGGCGGAAGAAAAATAAGCAAGAAACTACAACATATTACTGGAAGCAAAAGGACTGACTTCTACCCAGAGTGGGCAGAAGCCTTCACACAAAGCTTTTTCCCTTTCCTTTTTTTGACTTCGACCCAACCAGCCTGAGGTGAATGAGCCATAACAACTTGAAGATTGGGGTTCACCACAGGGGAGCCCTCCTTTTCTGAATCAGAAGAGGAGGTCATATGGACTCGTTTCTGGGCAATGACAGCATCAGAGGAGTGCGCCTGACCTTCGGAGGGAGGGGCCCCTAAATGAGGGGCAAAAGCCACTTCTGCATCGATACCTTCATCTTCAGAGCTAGAGGAATCCGAATCCACGACTGGAGGTGGAGAGCATGGAGCCCATCGTTTTGGCTTGGGTTTGGAGAGGATATCCTTTTTCTTTTTTGCCGGGAGGGATGGGCAGGAGTTCTGCAGATGCCCTGATTGGTGGCAATGGCGGCAACGGAAAGCAGTATTTTCGTAATCCAGTGTCTGGGTCCATACAAAGTCGTTTATCTTGAGATTGATTTGGTCTGGAAGTCCTTTGCTTAAGTCTAGCTCCGCACATAATCTGGCATATGTGTAGAGTCTTGAATTTTCTCGCCAGTAATCTCCCATAATAAAACTGCCCAAGGTGTTGCCGATAGCTTTATAGACTGCAGAGTGCCATAAGTGGGCGGGTAAGTTTGGAAGCCTGATCCAGACAGGTGTCTTAGTGATGACTGCAGTTGTTGGATCAAAGTCTGGGAACCAAGGAGTCAAGAAGAGCCCTGCAGTTCCCATGAACCAAGGGCCTTCTTCTAAGGCCTTTTGATAATGCTTACTGTCTTCAAATAGAACAATGAAGTATCCTTTCGAACAGAAACTGATCTTACAATGATGAGTCCAGTTTTCATGGACCCAAGCATAAAGATCCTGAGATCGCGGCCACAGTCCATTAAATCTGCAGATGATGGCTCTTTCAGCAAAATCTTGAAGTTGGTTTGCAAGACCTTCATGGGTGAGTTCAACAGAAGGAACATCCTCTGTTTTGTCAACCAAAAAAGACTTAGGTTTAAGGGCTGCCGGGGGTTTGGGGTTTTCAGAGTGTACTGCATCTTTGTAAGTGAAAGGAGGAGCAGAGGATGCCTGTCCCGCTGCACCTCCTCTCAAATGAAAGGTTAACACCAAAGAGTTGTTTCTAGAAATGCTGTAAGAAGAAAGGGGAAGATGGTTTTCAAGTTGTTTACCTTGAAAGAGGAATCTCTGAAAACCTGAAGGGATCCCAATCCGCCGTTCTAGCTCCAGTTTTAGATCCTTTACCAAATCTGAAGAACAGACCCATTGCAGGATGGTTCTGCTGGTAGGCTGAGAAATCTGGATCTGAAAAGAGTCAAAGGGGTGCCTAGATCCGGTGCCAGAGCACCCTGTGCGTCCAAGAGCAAAACTGCCCTGGGGAAAATAAGGAGGGGACTTCTCCTGTCTGTCAATTCCAATGAAGTCGCTGCTCCTATTTCTCTCCGGGTATGATGTCTTGGACAGTGAACAGTCAGGTGCCTGAAGCCGAAGCCCCCAGAAGAGAGTTGCAGATGGGTAGCCGCCATGGAAGGAAGCCCGGCACAGAGAGACCGCAGGTCCAATAGTTCCGCTGTATCTGCAGAGAGACCGTAACGCAAGTTCTGAGCAAAGGACCCCATCAGAACGACAATCGTGGGCCAATGAGTGGGACTGGTTCCCTTCAACACAATGCTGATGGCGGTGATGGTTTGCAGGGTCAAGCCAAGGCCAGAGGCCGCATGGAGAGAAGGATACAGCCGCCGCGCGCAAAGGGGCCAGCACCCGTAAGTCGGCATCCCAACACAGATCAGGTTCTAGTGAAGTAGACAGCCTCGCAGTAAGGTTCGGCTCAGCAGAAGCTTGACCATGGTTCGCCGCCTCCGAGCACAGAGATCCAGAGTATTTCGCCTTAGGGTTGCCGCCTGCAGCCATCGCGTTTTTTTTTTTTCGCTCCAGAATATTACTATAAATATTAAGTGGTGTTGGAGGTTAACGAAAGGGGGAAATTTTTTTACAAAAGTTTGAGGGATCTAGTGGAACGAATTTATAGACGTTCTTTCCACGTACAATACAAAAACCAATCCAATGATTCCAAGAACCAAATTTTATCTAAACTACAAGAAGAATTTTCAAAGAATTGGTCAATGAGACATGTCAGACTTTTAATAGAAAAAACGTACAACAACAAAAAATAAGAAATGAAAAAGTAATATTCCTCTAAATGTTTGTCTAGAATTATTTATAAATATCACTTTTGTTATACTTACTTTTCATATATCAATATAAAAATTAAATAGTTTATTTTCGTGTTAAATTTTGAGGAAGATTATGAAAATCTCAAAAGATGAATGAGCTGATATCAGAAATATTCCAGTAGGAATGTCCAAAAAGGTGTACAAGGAGATGGTCAAAGAAATGGATAAAATTGCATCGCGAGAGGAGCCATATCAACAACAACGTGCTTCAAATGTAATATGTAATCATCGAATTTTTCCGTCATCAGGTACAATAAATAAACAATTTAGCATTAAATATTACTTTTCAAGTATTTTCTTGTAGAAAAGAAAATAAAATGGAACCCATTCAACACATAAAACAAGACAACAAGGAAGAAAAGGATTGATATCTAAGTTTGTGAGTAATTGTTACTTCCTTATAACAACTTAACTAGATTTCATTTTTGTATTTTTAAGTTGTTTTACAAAAATCTTCATTGAATTTCTTCAAACAGGTGCTAACATAAAAAGAAGAACCATCAGAGGAATTGATTGAAATTGGGTCAAATATGGGTTTTGAGTATATGTTGGCATATCAGAACTTAATTGTGGAATTTGTAAGCATCTATCAATCTTGTTTTACTTAGCTCCGTATATAATTAATAGAAAAAATAAATGTTTTATATTAAATATATGATTTTTTATGGGGTATAAAACTTGCAGGAAACAAAGTATGGAACTGTGCCAACAGATCAAATCTTCAAAGATGGCATGTTACATGGTTTTGAAATAATGTGTCTCGTTTATGATTCAATTGTTGCATTGGTATGTTATTTATTTTTTATTTACATTGATTTATATTATTTAATATTGCAATTTTCATTATTCTCACCAATGTATATACACTCATTTCAGTTTATTTTTATGATTGTAGATGGAAGGTGAAGAAGAAGAAAACAATCAACACCATGAAGAAAAAATTCCTGAAAATAACCCAAGTCATGGAAGTAGCTCTAACAGTGACAGTAGTTCAGGCAAACAAAGATGATCACTATGTTTGGATATCAAAGAAAGGCGTTGTATTTTTTGAAATATGTCTGTGAAATCAGACATTTTCTTTAATTTAATGGACATAGTGTCCCAATTGAAAGATAAAGGGATACCAATAACTGTCCCATTTTGTATGAAAAATAATGTCTTATATATATATATATATATATATATATATATATATATATATATATATATATATATATATATATATATATATATATATATATATATATATACATAATAAAATATGTTTAATTTATCCTATTGCATTCTCCATTGCTTTCGCTCTCGCCACCGAATAAAAATTTAATTCATATGAATATTGTTATAATATATATATATATATATATATATATATATATATATATAGATATATCTGTGTGTGTGTGTGTGTGTGTGTGTGTGTCGACTTTTGATAAATAATGAATTTTAAAAAATCACAATAATTATGATATGATAAAACAAATTAATCCAAACATCAAATTCAAATGCATTAATAAAAAATTAATTAATATGAATATTGTTATAAGATGTGTCGACTTTTGATGAATAATGAATTTAAAACAATCACCATAATTGCACTGTCACAGGTCGATGTTTCTAAAAAATACAAAATGAAAACTGGTCTGTGTATTCATACACTGGTTCGTTTGTATTATTAAGCGCACCGGTGCATTTTTAGGACTTATGGGCACCGCAAAAATACCAAAACAAATTAAAAATATCGAGGCATTTGTGCGGTACGGTGCACCAATGCATTTATGTCTATATATGCACCGGTGCCATTTTACGACCTATGGGCACCGCACGAATACCAATACCAATTATAAATCTCGGTGCGTTTGTGTGATACTATGCACCGGGGCGTTTTTGTGTCTATACGCACCGCTGCATTTTTACGACCTATAGGCAACGCATGAATACCAATAGAAATTATAAATCTCGGTGCATTTGTGTGATACTGCGCACCGGGGAATTTAAGTGTCTATATGCACCGGTGCATTTGTATGACCTATAGGCACCGTACGAATAACAATAGAAATTATAAATCTCAGTGCATTTGTGTGATACTGCGCACCGGTGCGTTTAAGTGTCTATACACACCAGTGCATTTGTACGACCTATGGGCACCGCATGAATACCGATACCAATTATAAATCTCGGTTCATTTGTGTGATACTGCGCATCAGTGCATTTCTATAAGTCTAGGCATCGATGCATTGATATGACCTATGGGCACCGTTAAAATCCCAAGACCAATTAGAACAGCCCCATATGTTGTATCACCAAAACTACGTTTGGTGTTATTTTATACCTTAACTGCCCAGTGAATTCTCCTTCAACCACCCTAGGGCTCCAGCTACAGGTACGCACTAGTGCGTTAAATCCTGATTAGCACACCGATGAAAAAAACATCCGTCATTACCTCCGGCTGCCCATTTTTTTTTTATTTGTGTTGAATTTCCGTTAAAAGCTCTACCAAAACCTCCGTAACCATAAACGAATGTTGTAACAAATGTTTTTTTTTACAATTTTGGCCAATTTTATAACACTAAAAACATCCTTTATAACCTCCGCTAGAGGGTCTTTTCCTTGTAGTGATTAATATAAGGGTTCATATTCCTAGGGTATAATATTATTTGTATGGTTTATAATATTATTTATTTGGTTTAATATAAATCCCTTGGGTTTATAATCATGATTAACCATGGTCCAGCATCACATTGTAATAAATATTGTCTAAATATAGAAATTAACCATGGATGATCATTGTCAACTATTTTCAACCATGGTTAACCATGGTTAGCCATGGTTAATAATGGTTAACCAAGGTCGAACATCATTTTTGAGAAATTTGTGTCAATATTAAAATCAACCGTGTTTAACCATGCTTATTTTAGGGTTTATATACATTGGGTTTATAATATGAAGCCCTTGGGGTTTTATTATAAATCCTTTGGGTTTATTATCTAATTGGGTTTATAATATCAATCCCTTGGGTTTGTTAATCTAAGGCTTCATATTCCCAGGGTATGATATTATCTTTAGCATTCATTATATTAAACCATGGTTAATCAGGTTTATTTTAGGGTTTATAATGTTTATCTTAATGTTGATATACCTTGGGTTTAATATTATTTCCTTCTGTTTTAGTATTAATCCCTTTGGTTTATAGTATTAACCCATTGGATTTAAAATATTGATTTGTTGGATTTATTGATCTAAGGGTTGATATTCCTAGGATATAATGTTATTCGTAGGGTTTATAATAATAATTATTGGGGTTTTATAAATCCCTTGGGTTTATAATCATCGTCAAGCATGGTCATCCATGGTCCAACATCACATTGTCATAAATATTATCTCAATATGACAACCAAACATAGACAACCATTGTCAACCATCGTTGACCATGGTCAATTGCAGTGAACCATGGTCCAACATCACATTGTGACAAATATTGTCTCAACATGAAAATAAAACATGGTCAACCATGGTCCAACCTCACATTGTGAGAGAGATTGTCTCTATCTAAAAATAAATCATGGTCACCCATGATGAACCATGGCATGACATGGTATTGTAATAAAGATTGTGTGAAAATGTAAATCAACCATTGTGAACCATGGTGAACCTTGGTCCAACATTGTATTGTGAAAAATATTATGTCAATATGTAAATCAACCATGGTCAACCCTGGTCTATAGTGAACCATGGTGTACCCATCGTTAAGCATGTTCAATCATGGTAAACCATGGTCCAATTTCACATCGACACAAAGATTGTCTCAATGTGGAACTCAACCATGGTCAACCACAGTCCAACATCACATTTTCACAAAAAATGTCTGAATAGGAAAATCAATCATGGTCAACCATGGTCCAACATCGCATTGTGACAAATATTGTGTCAATATGAAAATCAACCATGGTCACATTGTGACAAATATTGTCTCATGGTCCAACGTCACATTGTGGTAACCATGGTTAGGGATGGTCCAACATCGCATTGTTACAAAGATATGGCGTTATGGAAATCAATCATGGTGAACCTTGTTTATTTTAGGGTTTATAATATTTATCATAGGGTTTATATCCCTTAGGTTTATAATAATAATTCCTTGAGTTTAATATTATTCTCTTGGGTTTATAATCCCTTGTGCTTTTAGTATTAATCCCTTGGGTTTATAATATCGATCGCTTGGGAATATTAAATCTTAGATTTAATATTCCCAGGGTATAATATTATTAATATGGTTTATAATACTAATCATTGGGTTTAATATAAATCCCTTAGGTTTAAAATCCTGGTCAACCATCGTCCAACGTCACATTGTGACAAATATTGTCTCAATATGAAAATCAACCATGGGAAAACATTGCGAATCATCGTCAACCATCATCAGCAATGCTCCAACGTCGCATTGTGACAAATATTGTCTCAAAATGAAACCCAACCATGGTCAACCGTAGTTAATCATGGTTAACCATGGTCCAATGTCACTTTGTGAGAAAGATTGTCTCAATATGAAAAATCAATCATGATCAGCCTCACATTATTAAATGTGGTTGATAAACGTTGATATGCATATATCAACCACATTTATTAATGTGGTTGTGCTAGTTCTACCATATGTTTAATTTTATTAATACTTTTATTTTATATATATATATATATATATATAAAATTTAAAGTTAGATCGAAGACTTTTGTGAACCATAATGTAGATAAAATAACTTTTGAATTAATCACATCATTAGGATTATGATGTGATTAATATGAAGGTTCTTTTATCTATATAATTGAAAGTTATTACATAAAGTTTAACTATACAATTTAACGTGAAAAAAATGATTTTAAATTAAAATCATGATAATTTCTCTTAGCCACCAAAAATAAATTTAATTAATATGATTTTAAGAAAATAAGTAAACATTTTTACATGTTGGTTGTTGAATTTATATTAATATGTTCAATTTATAAGACTTAAAAATATTTGTAAAGATATGCATATGGGCTTAATTAAATAATAATAAAAGGTGAAACGTAATATAGAGCTAGTAATTTATACTGACCATAAAAGGTTAAAAGTAAAAAAATATTAAAATTTAATTAGTTATATTTAAAAAAAAAAAAATTACAAATAGTTTTATCCTGTTTACTTTATAAATTAGAATAATGATTTTGTATCCATGTTTAAATTTAATTAATAAACATATAAAAACTTTAATATATGCAATAAAATTACAATATAGCTATACTTTTAATCATGGATATTCACACACATATTACTATAGATATTATTAAGTTGTAAATAGGCTTTGTTTCAAAACCATGATCCAATACCATGGCTCACTAATACCACATGCCCAACAACATCTCTCATTTCACGTCAAAATATCTCATTTAAATTTAATTTTTAACATTTTTTAGCTAAATATAAAAGCAATAATATTATAATTACTTCTGAGATGCCTCTAAACCCTCTATCACACTAAATTATATAAGATATAAATAGTAGTTAAAAATCAAGATTATTTCCACGATATAAATTAAATAGTAATTTTTTTAATCATATTTAAATTTTATTAATAAGTAAATAAAAACTTAATAATGACGATATAACAAGAATTTTAACCATGGATATTCACATCCACTTTACCATAAATATTATTAAATTGTAAATAGTTTTTGTTACAATACCATGATTCATCAATACCATATTCCCAAAAACCATTTCTCATTTCACAACCAAAATATTTATTATTATTATTATTATTTTTTTATTGTTACACTTTTTGCAGGGGACACGAATCCAGTATTGAAGAGATATTGTAATCTCTTAGTTTGTTGGGTTCGAACATCTAGTTAGATAATCTCTACATCTATGTCCTGAAGATTAACCACATTGGTTGGTTTGAAATAAATGGAGATAATTTTTTTTCATGTCATTTTTATCGAAATATCTCTGTAAAACAAATATGGATCACAAAAGCCAAGATTCAAATTCAAAAAAATGTCCTATTATGTTATGTTATATAAAAATTTTCAATTTTTCAAATTACATAAAATTTAAAATTATAATTACTAATTATAATTAATAATTAAAATATTTTTACTAAGTGCAATTACCAAAAATTAAAAATTAAAAATTAAATTAAAATTAAAAATAAAAATAATAAAATTAACAATTATAATTATTAATTGTTAATTTTTAAACCAACTTAGATCCATCTTAACTTTGGATCTATCTCCCCTAGAGGGATCAAATCTTTCAAGACAAAACCTTTCCTCAAAATTTTGGCTTAAAAAATAGGTTTACACATTAAGAGATTATATCCCTCTAAGGAATTGATAGATTCGTAGTTATGATAGATCTAACCTAATTAATATATGTTCAAAACTAGAAATAATATCCATCATCATATAAATCTAATATTTCATTAGAGTGTAATGTTTATCAATGACAAAAAATCATAGTATCCACGTAAATCCTTTTAACATAGGAATAAATGTTGATTATATTTTAAATTTTTACTATTTATCAATATGTTTTAATATTAAAACAAATCTTCGGGGAAATCACGTGAGAAATTTTAGAACCGAATTACAGTAAGTAGTTCGAAACGACGTTGGTTTTAAAATTTCTCATGTGATTTCCCAGAAGATCTATTTTAATATGATATGGATCACAGAAGCTCTCAAATTTTTTACTATATCAATCAATACTATGTAATATTTTGATTTAGTTGATAATTAGATATTCAAAACAAATTATAGCTAAAATATAACTATCCTAGATCTATCTAATGTTTGGATTGACCAAATATAGAGATAGAGTAAATCTATTCTTATTATAAAATAGATTTGCATCTCAAGAAATTTGATCCCTCTAGTTCTATAGTATATTTAGAGTTAAAATAGATCTAGAGTGATTAATATAAAAAAAATTATTATTATATTTTTTAAAATATATTTTCATATATTCATTTTCTATAAAAAATTATTTTAAATATAGTTTGAATATATTTATCTTGCAAATTCTCAAATAATTTATTTATTATAGACTAACATGTTCAAAAATATCTTAATGCAAGTACAAAATTTTAGGTTTTTGTTAATAGTTTATATAGTTGTACTTTACATCAATAAATTTTTTGTTTTGTTTTTTATTTTAATAGAAAATATTTTTTATTTTGTCTTTTATTTTAATAGAAAATATTTTTGTAATTGAATAAATCAATTGTGGAAGTTAATTAAATAATTTAATGATGTTGGTTAATATTGTATGTAAATTTTATAAATTAAAATTAAAATTATAATAATATGTTATTTTTAATTTTTAAAAATTATTATTTATTAATTATATTTTATATAGTTAAAAAATCAATATATAATTATTATAGTCCATTTTTTTAAATTTATATTGTTTCACTTTTGTGAGGAGAGTAATCATGTTTCAGAATTTACGAATTACTGGCATCAAAGTTTTTATTGTTCACATTTCAAGTGAACACGTGTGACTCATTTTTAGGATAGAGATAAATAAGTGTGGCTCATTTTAAGATAAAAAGATTGATCCAAGTGTTAGCGATAAATAGGTGAGTGATGGAGGGTAAGAAAGAAAATATATATTATGTTAATATAATGTTAGGAGGTAAAATGTGAAAATAAATAAACAAATTAAAAAGATTAAAAGGTTCATAACAATAAACAAGATTATTAAAAAGAAAAGAGAAATAGTTAGAACATAATAAAAATGATAATTTAAGGGATAAAGTGTAAGGGGCTGAAATCTTTAATATTAGAGAAACTTGGTTAAAAGTTTATAGAAGTTTTTTTTTTTTTTTTATTTGAGTATATATTTTTACTTAATTATTTATTATTTTATAAAAAAAAATTTCTTATACATGGAAGATTAGAAAAATGAAAAATTGAAATAATCGAAAGACAAAAAAAAATATTTAAATATTAAAAATATCAAATAAGATTAACCAAAGTATAAGGCCAATAATTAATAAAATTATTATTGAGAAAAATACCAAGTAATTAAATCTTCATTATTTAGTAATATTTAGAGAATTATTTGGAGGTATTTGAAACGGAGATAAAGAGAGGTTGGGTTATTAAATATAATGTTAAATAACAAAAAAAAATAACATAATTATTTTTTTATTTTTTATTTTTTATTAGGAAAGTTATAATAATATGTTAAGATGTAATGAAAAAATAATTTAAATAAAAAGAGAAAAGTTAAATTATTAAAAAAAAATTATATTAATAAAAAAAACTTTAAAAATAAATAAATAAATTTAAAAATCTTGATAAAAATATAATCTTATTTTACACTTATCTATTTATCCATTCTAATCTATAGAGTGTTTCTCTATTTATCCATGCTAAACTATAGATCCATGCTAAACTATCGAGCGCTTCTTGACACAAAAATATTGGTACATAAATTACAAACAACATTTGAGATGTAGATTAGAACAAAATTGAAATCCAATTATAAGTCAGGATGAAAATTAAATTGTATAATTATTTAGATAACTTTTGAAAGTTTTTATGCGAAAGTACTAAATTTATTAAGTTATTATTGTCACCCAAATATGCCATACATGCCCCAGCATATCGCAAACACCTCAAACATATTAAACAAAATTCATTTCTAATAACAGACCACGAATATTATCGATTTTCGAGAGTATCTATATCACTTTAGAAAGCGTTAAGAGAAAAGCACACGATATTTTAAAGGAGTAGAAATTTTCCATAATGTTAGACCTAATCTACTTGATTAAATAGATTATTATTATTATCGTTACATAAACTGAGTCATAATATTATACATCAAAGGTTGGGGAAGTCCAATATATTTACATACACATCTTAGAAACTAATTAAAATAGAAAAACATATGTCATATCATCAAATGTATCTCGATTACTTAAAATACAAGTAATTAAAAGGTACACACTTATTAAAAAATGGGAATACTCACTGTCCTAGATGCTTGAGAAACATAGGGTTGGCCACGTAAGATCTATACGACATATAACGTGAGCATGGAATCTCTGAGTTAATAAATAAAAAATAAGGGATGGTCAAATATTATTTAGTGAAATAGTGACCTAGGAAAAATGAATGCCTATATCAAAACGTCATTCTCGGATATCTCACATAACTTTCGCTTTATTATTATATATAATCGCTTTATTATTATATATAAAAAACATAATACTATTTAGTTAATAAAACTAAAAAGATAGTTTGATTGATTTTAAGTGTGGTGTTTAATTTGATAGTGATTTTAAAATTAGATAATAATAATATTTTAATTATTTATTTTTCAACTAAATAAGTTTAAGGAGAAAAAAAAAGAGTGTCTATTAACAAACCTGCATATTAAAACAAAATTCTTTAGAAAAATCACATCAAAATTTTTATGAATTTGAATCAGCTTAATCATCATTCTCCTCCTAATAAACTACACTTATTTTAATATAATTTTTCAATTTTTTTTTGTTTTAATAAACTATCAATCACAGAAATTTACTCTCATTCAAACACCAGCATATTCCTTACTTGTTTCCACCCCAGGGATATGAGAAATAAATTATTGAAATCCGAGAACAAGCGTCATTACGTGTGAAGAGGGCAAAGAAAGCAGCACATGCAATTGTACTTTGTTTGCCGACAATGTAGGCTTCTAAATTCATAAATTGACATTATTATTACATGTAGGGCCCCTTTAAGGTACTTCCACCCCTTCATATATTCAAATCATGGTGGTTGTGGTCAATGAATACAACCTTATGTTTCCTCACTTTGTAAGGTGGTGCAATATGTCAAAGCACAATAGGTAACAATGGAACCCCAATACTATTTAAAACCATGATATAAATATAGCAACAAGACTTTTGATATAGATCCTTCATCCTTCAATAAACTAATGATGAAGAAGAAATGTTGTGAGAATCTCATACTATGTTTGATAATTAGTCCCGATCCCTATTTCTCGCTTATAATAACAAGTGTTTTTTTCCATCATTTCCGCTTTATTAATTGAATCAAGAATGTGTTCAAATTTGGTTGGAATTATGATCGAGACGATATGATCAAATTAACTCCCTTGGTGTTATGGATTTCCTTAATGTTACGGATTTCACTATGGACTGACATCAACATCAACTACAAAAACTGAAATAGCTTGCAATTATATGACGTGATCTTCTCTAAAGTTTTGATATACATTCTTTACTTAAAAAATAATAATAATAGTAAAAAATAATAATATGTGGTATTTAGGTTTAAAAAAAAATACTTAATACCAACTTCACTAAGTCTCTCACCACCACCTTTTCAGATCAGTTTGGAATGATAGGGTGAAGCGAATGTTTCTTTTTAAATATATATTTGAAAAATGATTTATTTGAACTAATTGTATTTATGAATCAATAATGAAGAATTCTGCATCTAGTAAGGTTTAATTTTTTGGAGCATTTTATTTATGGAGTTATAGGTTTAGGTAGTGATTAAAAATATGGTTTAATCCAATAATATTATATTAAGTGATTTCATGATTATTATAGAAATATAAGAATATCACAGCTCACTATTATTTCTTTCAATTTAAAATCCAAAAGAGTTGTATCAATTGGTTAGGAGAGAAATACTTTTATGTTGTCACCAATTGTGGTAACCAAATATGGGTTATGAACTAATAACCTAGAATATTAGAAAAAAAAAATTGTTGATGATAAAATAATAATATATTGAATAATGTATGAAGAATTGATTAATTATTAAAGTACAATGGATCTCCTATATCTACTTAAATAAAGTATCCTTTCATAATGGTCATGTCCTTTGAGACATGTCATTTACTACACTAATTATTATCTAATCAATAGTTACAATAAATACATACATACATAAATAGATACATACATGTGTTTACAACATTTCAATATTTCTTTTCCCTTATAAATGCTTTTTCCTCACTCTAGGCACATGAAAAGCCTTGATATTCTTTTCTTTGTCATGTAATATTTTCACATCTATCCAAATTCTTAGAGTCGTTATCCTCAATGATACAAGATGATATGAACCTCTTGGTGCTAAGAAGAATTATTGAATTAAAAAATATTTGAACCATCCCAAATCATCTTTTTATAGAATATTGGGCTTATAGGCTTTACAAGATGAATTCTTATGATAATTCTTGATTTTGATGACATATATTTTTTTTGGGGGAACATAAGTTAATTATTTTTGTTTTGAAATGTGTATAAAAAAAACTCACTAATTAAAGTATCTTCTTTTATTTTGAGAATGTTGATAAGAGATCTTTATAATATGTTTTTTAGTTTTTGTACTTGTAGCATTATGTTGCTGGTATATGAATTTTTCACCTATTGACATTCACTTCACTTATAATTATTATCATTTGTATTACAACATCTAAGTTTGTCTTTACTTAAACTAGATTGACATTTTTCTAAGTTATGATATTAATGGAATTTATATATTTTTTTCTCTATAATTTAGAGTTTTTCTACATGTACATTTCAATGTTTATGTCTAGATAGGCCTTCATTAAATTTCTTCTCAAAACCTTGTTTTGTTATATAATTATTTTTTTATATAACCTTAATTTCTTTTAAGCTAGAAATTTCCATTTTTATCTAAATTAAAATTTCCACAGCCTTTCTAAATCTTTAATATTGACTTTGAATTTTATGAAACCATCACTGTCTAAATATATTTAAAGTATTTTGATGAAAGTATAATCAATTTTAACTTCATTGTAATCTTCTAAATTTTTTTTTTTTTTATAAGTATACATCAGAAAACATTTCCTCCATATTTAGCATGAACGTACCTAATGTTCCAAGAAACAAATTGAGAATTATCTCGATATATTCATGAAGCATATTTGCAGCATTGAATTGAAATACACATCATAATTCTTAACTATTACTTGAAAGTTCTTATTTTATATTTTGATTTGGAATACGAAGAATTTGTATTCTCAATTATGTTTAGTTTTGGAATTAATAATTGATTTTCAAAATAATATTAATATGATTTTTTTAATAATTCACAAGGATATTATTTTTCTTCCTTAAATACTCACTTTTAATATACAAAATATATAACATGATGTCACGATAATTTTTTTTTTTTTTGAATTATAATTTTTTTTGAATTTCCAAATTTCTTTATTTTTTTTTATTAAATAATCTATTTTAACTAACAATTTAAACCTTAATAACATAACACCTTTTTTAAGTGACTTGAATAAGCTTCCTATATATTTTTTTGGTCCATATATAATTTTTCCTCTTTTAAAGGTAATTTAATATATTAAAAAATATAAAAGTTGTGAAATACCCATTTTATAATTAAAAGGAAACAAACATTTAAATATTTTTTTAAACTCATGTATGGTTTACTATATAATTTTTACATTTAACCTTTTTAATCTAAATGAAATAATTTGGAGATAATATTTCCATGACATGTTTACAGTTGGTTTGCAATTTTGTTGAGAGAATTTCTGAACCTCCATATCCATTTTTGAAATTAGTGGGATATGAGACCAACTACATAAATGTGATGTAATTGAATCAAGTGTGCAATAAATGATATTATTTGTGTGTATTTCTAAGTTCTATGTCTCCAAATTCAACTTATTTTTTGGTATCAGAAATCATATGATCCTCATTCCTCATAGGCAGGCTCAAGAAGATGGAAGAGATTTGATATTTTATTCTTTATACATTCATTCACATAGGTGTGTGTGAGTTGATTTTTATTAAGAATTGTTTTTCCTTTGAGTATATCTATGTTAATTTTTTTTTTGTACACAACAAACAACCAAAAATCGGAGATTGAGCCACAATGGAATTTCGGTTGATCAAAGGTGGAGACCACAAAAGTGAGATATTTGTGATTGTAGAGATTATGCTAGCATGTAGTCATGCATAATTGACATTGGAAAAGTAACACTGCATATTTGGTTTGCAACGCATATTGTGATCTTGGTATTTGACCATATATTGCTAAGTGGAAATTCCTTACCAATAGAAGGGCATTACAGGATTAAACACATAGAATCCCTTGTGTGTATTTTCCTTCCACAATCACCATCAGTGTGTTTACAGGGAGTGGAGTTTCCTAAAAAAAATTACAGTTAGAATTCAAGCTAAGATTTTGGTCACATATTGATCAATATCCCATGGTGTAGCATAACTACCAGGAGCCCCAAATATTTCCTTTGTAAGATTTCCCTCCATTTTTGGATAACCTGGGCTTCATGTTGGTCATTGGGGAGTTTCTTTTGATTCCATTAAATTTCAATATATAGGTATTAAGCCAACTTAAATGGAGAAGGAGAATGGTGTAGAGAAATATAGAAAGTTGTGTGGAAAATTAATTCTTCTCAAGAGCCGTTGTTTATTTTCTTTTACTACATCATGATTGGGTGGTTATATCCAACCAAAGAGGTGAACATTTTAATGTTCAAGTCTCAGGTCATGAGAATATGATAAAGAAATACATGAAACTTTGTTTTGTGATTTTCAAGATTTTATTAATCCTACAACTTTCATTTTTTTTAATCAGTTTGTATGTCAGATTTATTTTTTGTGTAAAATTATATGACAGAGCACCAATTATTGAATAGAGAAACATAGTGCAAGTTCATGGTTCTTGACATTCTTTTTTGCTGAGAGAAAACATCATTGACTTGGATATGTTTAGCGTGTTATATTTTGGTGGTATTATTATTCTTCGGTGCTTCAAGATTAATAGTTACATATTTTTTGCGTGTATATAAATTTTTGTATGTCAGAAAGGTTAATTGTATGATTGACTACTAGATAAGCTAAATATATAGACTTCTTACCTATATAACTAGAATTATGTATTTCAATGCATAATTATAGGATGGAAGCATGCCCATAAAGTGATTAAGTATTGAGACTATGTTTCAGGGTTGTCAAGAAACGTTGGTCCTACAAGTACGTCAATGATGGTAAGAGATAGTTATATTTTAAATGTAGGTAAAGTGGCAGCTTGAAGTTGTGGTGATGAAGAAATAGTGGTGTCTATCCGATTCTATAGTGGGTGTAAGTGTTGACGAGGACTGGACACACAAAAATATGAGTATTGTAATCTATCACATGTATGTATTAAGGGAGGGACTTGAAGATAATGCATCCATGTTGATTTTAGAGTTGGTTTAGATTTTTTTGAGAAAATATATCAAATTACACATCCATGTTTGGAATTATTTTTATTTTGAGAGAAAATATATAAATGTGATGTAATCGAATCGAGTGCACAATAAAGGGTATTATTTCTTGTGTATTTTTTAGCATTATGTCTCTGGTTTCAATTTATTTTGCTGAATATTTGGAAGGATTTACATTTTAAAGAATTACACTTTGATGCATTTTATTTTTAATTCATTTTTCCATTCTAATGTGGGTGATGGATTGGATGCAGTCACCTATTTAAGCTTCGGTGGTGGTTAGTATAATTTGGAGTGGTTTGATTGCTTAGAGAAAAAAAACACACCCATCATTTTTATGTAGTGGAGAAACCATGATTTCGAGTGATAATGAATTTCCAGTGGCAATCTAAATGATGGAATGCTTTAATTTTCTAAGCATGATATTCTTGAATGGGATATTCAATCTTCAACAAACATGGAAATTGTTTAATATTTCTTTGTAAATCACTTAAATTGAGGCTTCTAGTCTACAATTTCTTCTTTTGTAAAAAACGCAATGTGTCATTAACCTCTCTTTTGCAGCAAAAGAAGTAGAAATATTGAATGACATATTTGCAGTTGTTTCTGGATATTATTAATATTTATGTTTTTCATTTGAATTCAAAAAACATCTATTGAGACAAATTTATATAATGGTTTCTATAAATTAACATTGGACCACTAGCTTACAATTTTTTTATGATTATTATTTATGTTCCTTCATGGAGATCACTAGTTTTCTTCCCCATTCTTTTTCCATTTTTTCTTTCCTTCTCTTATACACTTATGATTATTGGAAGTGGAATTAATTTACAAACAATTCCTCACTTGTTAAATTGAAAATTCATGTAATGGTGAAAAATCGAAACAATATAGGAAACTTTGAGAAAATTGTAGTTGTGGGAACAATTTTATGTTACCATTAAGGGACTTGAGCCTAAAGGCAAAAAATAGAAAAAAAAGCTTTGATACAAATTTTATAACCAAATATGACACATGAATTAGTAATATGGAATATTTGGTAAATAAAAATATCCATTGAGGATAAAATAACATTATATTGAATAATGTATTAAGAAGTTCTATGATGATGAGAGTACAATGTGACAGTGTATTTATACCTGAGCGGAGTGTTCTTTCATACTAAGCATTCCTTTTGAGACATGTCATTTATTATACTAGTTATTATTCTATTAAGATTTATTATATATGTAAGTATGTATGTATGTCCATAAAATTTTAACTATATGGTATGATTCTTTTATAGTGTTCGTGGAATCTTGGGGTTTTCTTGTAGAAGCAGATAAAAGTGTTGTTGCACCCAAATAGATTATATTAATTGATATCATGTCACATGCAAAGAAATATGGACTAAAACCCAAATCTACATCTTTCAAACTTAAGCCCAAAGAGGTTTGATGTACAAGTGAATGTGGAAGATTTTTTTAGTAATGGGAAAGGTTTAATTCATATAAGTCTCTTTTTTGGAAAGATGGGACCACTTTGATGTGGTGATAAAAATTTTGGTTGTAGCTAGAGAGACTGATCCATACACACATAAGAACAAATCCCACTCGCATGTCCTTGAAACTCAATCCCAAAGTTTTTGGATACATTTAATTTGAGGAATGAGGAGATTTTTAGTACTAGTTAATTTTGAATTCACCTAATGATTTTTTTCTCTTGAACCATGGCGTCATGTTGATGTAGTTTTTGTACCCAAATTGATTATATTAAATGATCTCACAATTTAGACATACATAAGAGGACCAGACTAGACTAAAATTCCAATGAATTTAAAGGCAAAAGTAATTATATGCATTGGTGAAGGGTAAGGACTTTACCAATAGTGAGCATGATTCAATTCCCATTATGTATGTTCCTAGAGCCATAGGGAAAGATTTTGGTGGTGCAAAAAAATATGGTTTCACTAACATAAATTATATGAAATGATTTCATGAGCCATGTAAAAATAATTGGAAAAATTCCCAACCCTATGTTATTTAATATTAATTCCAAAGTGGTTAAATATATTAGTGGGAAGTGAATATTTTTTTTTCACTTCTAGGAAAGGTTCAATTCATGAAAAGGGTTTTTTTTTTAAGCCATGATAATAAATGAACATGTGGTTGCACTTAAAACTATTATATTAAATGATATTGTGACCTATTCATACATAAGTAAACTGAACCCCACTCTTATTTTAGTCAAAGTTAAGCCTAGATAGTTTGGATACACTGGTGAGAAATAAGAATTTTTTTACCATTGGTCAAGGTTCAATTCTCCTATGGGCATTTCCTGAAGCATTAGTGAGCTTGAGAATGTCGTTAAATATTTTGTTTCATCCAAATATTATATTACATGATCTTGTGATATATGTACATATAAGTGGACCAAATCCACCTCTCTAACCTTTAGATCACAAAGGTGTTGAATCATTGGTAGGAGTGAAAAGAGTTTCCTAAGTGATAAAGGCTTAATCCATGTGTGGTATTTTTCTATAGCCATGGTAGTGGTCAAATGTGTGATTAATATGTGAGAAAATGCTTTAAATTATATATTTACCCATGCACATATTTATACATCAACGATCACCGCAATGTCCTTCAATTAGAAATTTTACTAGATTTAACATGATTGTGGAGTAAGAGAAATAAAAAAACTCCACAATTGGAATAAAATCCCACTTATAACATGTTTCACTATTTGTAAGTTAATTTTTGTTGATTCATGAGAAATAACTTATGCTCCCTTTTATAATTTCAATATTTTAACTTGACAAATGATGTATGAGCATTAAAGATTCTAAACCATAAAGCCTTTGCAGTACAAATTTCCAAAAGGGATTCTTGAAATTTCGAGAGGGATTCATATTATTATATGTAAATATTATATTGAGTTGATTTATTATAGGAGATCTAAGTCAACGAGTCACGAGTCTAGAAGTGATTTGGATAGGTAATATCTTGTTGACATGTTAAAATAAAATCTTACTTGTAAAGCATGAGAGATTCTAGAGATAGATTGAGTGATTTTAGGATTTAGAAAAATATGATTTATGGATTAATTTATTGGCGATTTATGGAGTGATTTAAGGATTTATAAAAATATAATTTATGGAGTGATTTGTGGGTGATTTATAGAGTGATTTTAGGATCTAGAAAAAACTATGATGTTTCCAAATTGTATCTATTGCAAGCCTATGGGAAATAAAAAATAGATTAAGTGTGAGGAAAATATAGGATGGCCAAATGAATGTGAAATTGAGCCATAGAGATGAAGGATAGTTTCTAATTAAATGTATGTCCAATCTTTTTGTTGAATTAAAGTGACTAACATAATCCTTATGCTAATTATTATCCCTGTGTATGTGTGAATGTAGAATTCCCATTTGTGTGTGTAAATATAGAATTAATATGAGTTTTAGTGTCTATGTGAAAGATTGGAACTAATCATAGATACCAGGAAATATGTCATTTAAGGATTAGAGACAATTACAAATGACTAAGGGAATAATTTGGTACATGCATAGATATTTTGTGTGAATTTTTTTGTGCAGGATTAGAGAACGAGATCAAGAATTGGTTGAAGGTGTATCGGAACCTTAGTTTCAGTAGTCCATTAACACCCCAAAATTAGAAAATTCGACTATGAATGAAAAGTGGATTTTCCTGTATTAACTGGTATCTGAGATAGTAATCTCTTTGGGAAAGGAAATCATTGCAAGTACACTCTTTGTAGGATAAATTTAGAGCTTTCAGCATCAAAGGTTTGAGAAATATAATTGAGGTAATTTTTTTTTTTGAAATTTGTAGTGATGGTTGTATGAATTGAAACTATATGTAGAAATAACACTACATTTTGTTGAAAATAAATCTACTTTGGGAGGAAAAGAGAATATATTTTCCTTGAAACTAAAATACGAAGAAGAATCATGTTCTTTGGATGAGAAAAAATAGTGGAAGAATCGAACAACATAATGAGTAGAAGGACTAGAGAAAAGTGCAGCAGTTGTGTGCATTTTTAAAAGAGCTCGAAAAAGAGGCAATTTGGCCTTTTTATTCTCAACTAATTTGAGAAAGAGATTGGTTGATTACTAGTAGTGGTGGTGGAAATTATTACATCAGGGGGATTCTAAAAGATAACAAGTGATGTTCTTTGAGGCTATGGAAAGGACCTATTCTAGCTAAAGGTTGGAAGAAAGAGGACATGCAAGGTTCTCAGATAGTTCAACTAGATACGTGTAGAAGCAAGAAGGTTGCAATGGAGAGAAACTAAGAATACCCAAAGGTTAAGTTAAGGATAAAGATTAGTGAGGTATTTGGTAACAAGTAACGGAGAAGGCTTGTTACAAAGACATGAATTTAACTCAGAGTGGGTAAGAGGAATCTTGTAGAGAAAGGAGATGTATGACAATTGATGGTCCTAAAAAAGGTTCAGGGGGAAGCCATAATCAGGTGATGGTAAATTTGATAGAGAAATAGCTCCCATGAAAGAAAAAAGTAGATGTGATGATGGAAATGCTATAGGAAGGTGAGGAAGAAGAAATGTATAGATGGAGTATACAAAAGAGAGTTAAATGGAATTTGTTAGAAGTGAAACCGAGGAAAAGGATGATTTCCAAGTTAGGCAATGGGAAGCTTAGGGTATTTTAGCATAAGGAAATGTTCATAATATAAGGAGGAGTTCACTTTTGTGAACTAGAATAAAGTCATCCATTAGACACGATTATGATAAGAGACATGTTAAGAGTCTCATAAAAAATGTTGAAAGTTCAAAGCGGCATGAGGAATATTTTATGACAGAGTCATCAAATAAGGCTAGAAATCCTTGCATTTTTTAATCTGACAATTTCTTTATGATTACAAGTTTAGAAAAAGAAATAAAATCATTTGAAGTTATCACAAAGATGAAGGAGGATGGGATTACATTGTCTCGTAACGATAAACAAATGAATCCCCATACACAATTCTGTAAAGTAACTATTGGAGGACAAAAGAACATGTTTGTGAAGCCAGCGGGACAAATTTGGCTCATGGAGATAACCAAAGAGATGAGAAAAATGAGGAGAAGAATTTAAATAAAATTCTCAAGAAGTATGATGACGAGTTAGAGTTTTTTTAAAAGTTAATAAGAGGACCTAAGCGAAGAGATGAGATTACAACCAGAGATGAAACCTGTTCACAAGTGCCTAGAAAGGAAGGGATGCTTACAACATCTAAAGAAATAGAGGTAAAGTTTAATTTTAAAATTGATTACGAGGTTAAAATAAGTGTTTATGAACATGAAAATGTGATTAAATAAATATAATATAAACTATTTCCTGAAGATGAAATTGAGCCTCAAGTACAACATTCAAAGCAAAAGTTTACATATTTTGAGGAACAGGTGATATTTTTAGAAAAATAGCTTGTAATATATATAAGTAATGGCGGTTGCATATAAAAGTAGCTTAAATTTTTGTACAACAATGAAATATATGAGAAGAAGATGCAACAATTGATGGATAGTAGAAACAACAAATTTCAGCAAGGAAACAACATATATAACCATGAGGATAGATGGGTAACAAAGGAGGCAATTTCCTTGAAATAAAATAGTGAGAAGGAAGTTATAGAACATGATTAAAAAATCATAAATGAGATATTTAAATTTTAATATAGTAGGTGCCTTGTAACTCTTAAGTCGGAGAGGGATATGTAGCAAGTGTAAATGGATAGTAACTTTCATCCAAGGGAAAATATGGACAATGAAATTGATAGGCTGCAGATGGTGATGATGAAATTTATAGACAGAGTGCACACTAATGAAGTAAATGGAGTCAACAACCAATAATAGGAGGATAATGACTTTACAAGAGTGCGTCAGTAAGATTGGAATACTAAAAAACAAATTTTGGAAGCCTAAATTTCTGAAGGTAAGATCAACATAAGCAATTTAGTATGGGCATAAAGGAATAGATGATCAAGTATGGCTTAATATTTTGGATCTCAAAGCATTGTTATACCAAAATCTTATGACTAGGAGGTCGCAAATGTTTCTACTGTAGGAGTTTGATGCATGAGCATTCTAGCTCCTAAACCATCAAGCCTTTGGAGAAAAAAGTTCCAAAAGGGGGTATTGACATTTAAAGAAGGATTCTTATTCTTATATATAAATTTTATATTGATTTTATTTATTCTAGGAAATATAAGTCAATGATTCATGAGTCAGGAAGTTATTTTGATAGATAATTTTTTGTTGATATGTTAAAAGAAAATCTTCCTTGTAAAGCATGAGATGTTATAGGGATAGATTCAGTGATTTTTTGATTTAGAAAAATCTGATTTATGGACAGATTTATCGATGATTTATTGAGTGATTTTAGGATTTAGAAAATCTAATTTATGAATTATTTATGGGATATTTATGGAGTGATTTTAGGATCTAGAAAAATTTGTAATTTTTCTAAATACTATGGATTGTAATCCTATGAGAAATTAAAAAGATATTTTAAGTGTGAGGAAAAGAGAGGATGGCCAAATGAATGTGAAAGTGGGATATATAGAGGAAGAGGTTCTGAGTAGATGTACATACAAATTATGTTAATGGAATGAAGGTTTTGTTATATGATTTTCTCCGCATGATTATGTCATTCCAATTTCAATAAATGAATTCAAAATGAATGGTAGATAGTGAAAATCTATCATATGAAGGAAGAAATTCCTATTATGGATTTGAGGCAAATGAGTAACATAAGAATGTGTTACATGCATATATATTTTGTGTTCTTATTTTATTGGAAGATCTAAGAATTATATCAAGAAGTGGTTGAATTTGTAGCGGCACCTTAATGTTAGTGGTGCATTAACATCCCATAAGTAGAGAAGTTGAAGATGTGAGGAACGTGCATTTTACCACCTTAAAAAATTAATGATATTCTAATACTTCACATTAATCTATACTTGCATATATTTTTTAATTCATTTTATATATTTTATCTTACTTATTAAACTAACTTCTGGTATATGAAATCATGATCCAAGGGCATATAAGACAATGAAATCCCCTAGCCATCGTATTGGGATTAGACACATCAACCCTTAAGATAACTTCTTCTTTTTTTATCTCCTTACTACCTAATGTTTTGAACCTTGGCTTCCTTAAAAAATGAAACCCTCAAAATCTTATCATACTATTAATATTGAAGGATATGAGGGTGCTATTTTAACAAACTCTCTTCATGTGCAACAATATCCTTTTATTCAGAACCATCGGTTTAAACCATATGTTAAGGTACCCCATGAATTTAGAGCTAGATCTTTATGGAAATTAAGACTTGACAAATAATGAAAAACTCCTCTCTTTTCATTAGTTAATCCAAACCCTTTTAACATATTATTTTAATTTTAATTTTTTATTAAAATATTAACTTCTTTATTTTTTAATATTTTTAATTTCAAATCAAACGCTAATGAACTTAAAATTTGAAATATATTTTGTTTTAGTACATAATATGTATACATAAGATTTAAAATGAAAAATACGTGATTTATGTACATCTATTAAGCGTGAATTATAATACATCTGTTTGGAATATTTGAAGCATAGAACGAAAAATGTTTGAGGAATAAGTTTGAATTATATGAGTTAATTTTTATAATTTTAAATATCTATTATGTGCTTTATAATTTTTTTAAGAATGTGCACCTTCTTTTAAAAGTTTATACATTTAAATTTAGATATAATAATTTATGTCTATACTTATAAATTGTATTAATTCAATCGGATTCTTTATCTATTAAAAAAAATATTTATATAAAAAATTATTATTTAGTTTAATTATAATTTTAAAATTAATTTTTTTATTTTTATTTTTATTTTTTAATATAATTTTTTTTGAAATTAAATTAATGTAATTGCTTATCTTAATTAAATTTATGAGATTTCATTTAAATTCAATACTAGTATAGATTTATCTAGCATAAGACTAGAGGATCAAATCATTTCAGGTGTAAATTTTTTAAAAGTATAAATTTTAAAAGCAAATTGCATATATATATATATATATATATATATATATATAATTTTGAATTTTACAAAAAAAAATCCAATATTCTAAATAAATCAAAATGTAAATTTTTATATTGATTTTCTATTAAAAATTAAATGAATTACACATTTCTCTTTTATTATTCTTATGAAGAAGTACTTTTATATATTTTATTTTATTTCCTAACTTTCAATTACTTCTATTTTTTTTCAACATTGAATTTTTTTCTTTAAATAATTTCTTTATATATAGATATATATGAAGTTGATATGATATAAATTAGTTACAACTTATTTAAATATTTGGTTGAAATACTTGTGAATAGTATAAGGTTTAAATATGTTATGCGTAATACTTGTGGAAGGCACCTTGGGGTGCATGCTCTGTTTTAAAACTTTTACTCACTCTATTTCTTCCTGCATGCCAGTTTTAGTCAAGACCTCTTCGCCAGCAATGGGAAAACGCCACTATAAGGCAGCGAATAAGGGGAAACAACCTGTCATGCCAGACCCAGTACCAAAGAAAAGGGGGCGCAGAACGTATCTCGACCACCTGGAAGAATTGGCTGTCAAATATGTTATGAGTAATCCCTCGGCATCTAGGAATGAAATTCGAGGTTGGGAAGCTGAAATTCATCAGGAACCTAAGGAAACTGAGACTGAAGCAGAAATACTGAATTTTATAACAGATCCAGGGCATACAAGAGGCAGACTCACTTTGTTTCACCAGACAGTCCATACCTATTGGATTGTCAAATGCCTACTAGCAAAAGCAATCCAGAATAACAACCCAGTCCAAGTTAAGAAAGAAGAATTGCAACCGGACCAACGCACCCAGAGTCTTCTCTTGGAGGTTCAGGACAGCCAGCAGCACCTAAAGATCACTCAATATCAAACAGCAGAGAGGGTCAGCAGATTAGATGAAAAAGTGGGGCGTATGGAGAAAACTCTTCAACAGATCCTTCAGCAATTGAACCAAGCAGAAATGCCAGGGTCTCATATCAAAGACCCTGCCCCTGTCTCATCATCAGAGGTTTAAAGGATGTCTGTTCTCATGGTCGTTTGTTAATTTTGAACTCATTATTGTTATGTTTGTAAATATTAAAGTACAAACTCAGGTAGCACAAGCTAGTCATAGACGAAAGAGACAATTCCAATTTTGGGATGCAAACCATGTTTTTAGAAGGCCAATAAACCTGGTTTCCCACCTGGGCAGGTTGAGGCCAAGAATGACTTTATATTTTGTAACCTGTCTTAAAATATAAATAGAAATGGCATGGACACACCGAACTTACAAAAAAAAAAAAGTATAAGGTTTAAATATATTACTTACTAATTTGTTTTTTTTATTTTTTTATTTACTACTTCTTACTCCTTTATTTATTTTCTTTTTCAAGTTGACATGAAATTACATTAAGTCATGTAGACATAAAAATAATTTATTTATGACTACTTGCAAGTGAAATATTTTTATCACATTTCCTTGAAATATCATTGATAAATCCAAAGACCATAGTAAATTTGAGATTATTAACATTTTATAGTGATTTTAACTAACACTAATTAAATATTCATATTTATTTTTATTTCTTATTATAATCAATGTTTTTTTTACTTAAACAATATTTTTATTTTATTTTAAAAGACAGATATCAACTCCAATCTAAATATTAATAGAATCACACATCACTCTCGCTATAAAATGTATTTATAACCAAAACTACTAGTAATCATTTTCCATGTATCATGTAGTGATATTATAATAAATAATATTTCGAGGATTGTGAGATTATTCTGAGTGATTTGTGCAATTATGATTTTCATATATACAGTAATATTATAAATGAGTTTATGTGACAATGAGATTATTGTTTTCATGATGATGATGATGGTAGTTAACATCCACTAAGACCAATCTTTGGTCTATTGTATCTAAAGAAAAGAATTATTTAGTTTGATTTAAGATTTTATTCTTATGCTCAAAAAACTTGGAGAGAAGCCTCGCGAACTCACTATAATTTTGACATCTTAAAAGGCTAGGAAGGTTAGTATTGCAACAAAGATTATGAAGTTGAGCTCTAATGTGGTTGTACCCGCGCACTCTAAGAAGAAGTGATTTTCATCCTCAATATATATTATAATTGAGGTAATAATTATGAGATTATTTTTTTATATTATAATTTGGGTAAAATTATTTAATTATTTGTGAGTAACACAATTTTAAAATATATATTTAAGTAATAAAATAGAAATCCATTAATATAGTAATAAATTATTATTTTATGCTGTAATATGATATTATAATTATGATTAATACTTATTCATTTTTTATTAATAATTAAAAAAAGGAAGGTAACGTAATTAATGATATTTATTATTTTTATTTATCCCTACAAATAGTGTTTGCAATATTGAATGTGCATGTCTTCATAATCTGCATTAACCGTAACCAAATGTTTAGAGTATCCCAAGTGATAGTGTTAAATTTTGTTAATAAATGTTGAAGGCACTACCAAACTATTAGATGACGATTATGCCCATTTCGAAAGTATAAAGTATTTTTTCACTACATTTGTTGTCTATGGTGTGAATTCCTTTGGAGAGGATCAACTAAAGTACGAAGTTTGTCTCTTGTGCGATGGGAGAAATTGATCAGATCAAAATTAGCAGGCGGATTGGGTCTATGTGATGTAGAATTGACCAGTAAAACTTATAGTATAAAACAATGGTGGCATTGGGTGAAGGGATGTCTTTACGTGCTTTTGACTAAGGAAATATGTACCCTTCCGCACACAAGAGAAGTTATAAAATTTTGACGGTTACGTTTATGAATCTGGTATTTGGAATTGGCGGTAGAAAGACAAAGAATGAGTGAGTAAGTATGCTTTGGCAACAACTTCTTTGTTTGGAAGAGAGAAAGAGAGTTTCCAACCTATTAAAAACTTATGTGAAGCTTTGGGTGATGATAACCAATGGAAGATAACCAATTATGGTGATGATGGAAAGATAAAAATTATTGGCCACCTATTGAAGCCACCTATCCCTAGGAGGAGTTCCAGAAAACACTAGAAGATAGGAAGATTATATTTTCTAAGAAGAATGATATTTTACATTGGCGTAAACAATCATCAAATTATTTCTCCTAAAGAAGCATAATCCTTACTTTTCGATTTTTCCTTCTATGAAGAAGGCAATTGTGTTGACCCATATTTGAGATGGCTCTTGGTGTTAAAAATTTCAACAGTTTTGTGGTTAATTTCTTGGGGGAATATTATTACTTTGGACCTTAATTGTAGAAAGGGATACGAGGGGTTTTCTTCATATCAACTGTGTTTTCAAGTGGAAGGGTCGGCACAACATATTTCTATGTCATTTCGTTTTGGAGGTGCCATTTAGGAACTTCTTCCTCCGGTATTTAGGTTCAGTCGAACATTTTCAGAAGATCTAAAGACAATAATGGACCAATGATATTTTCCTAAATTTAAAAACCCTATTATTTGATGAGCTTGGAAATTGGCACTAGGTTTCTTAGGAATTTATTAAAGGAGAGAAATCTGAGAGTTTTCAGTATGAAGATAAAGTGAGTACCAGTACTAAAATAGGCGATTCTTTTGAATATCCGAGAAACTATCCTGGCATCCCCTTGGACTATTGATAATTGGAATGTGGAGGTGTCTAAAGGGTCTATTCTAAAGGACCTAAAATTGGATCCTTCTATGCCCCCTATCTCTTTATCTTTGGTGCAGAGCTCAAGTCATTCTATACCTAATTCATACTCCCCGCTTGACACCTCCTTCCTTAGATTGAGTTTTGATGGAAACTCTAAAAGATACCCCAGTGTCACTTGGTGTAAAGGGATCTTTCGAGATAATAAATCCCTGCCATTACACATATACGTGTGGTTGTGCGGGATGACAAAAAAGAATTTAGTATAATTTCTTGTTGTGAAAAGAGGTCTACATATTGTGAGATAAGGTTTTAGGTTGCTATAGGTTCATGGTGATTCATAAGTTGTTATTCAATGTATTCAAAAGTTGTTAAATGGGCACCCTGAACACAAAGTGGTGCACAACTGGCACCAAGAAAACATGGCTTCTAATAATTCAAAAATTATTACCTAAATTTGATTATATTGTTGTTTAGCACACTCGTTGGGAAGGGAATATGGTGGAAAAAATGCTCGCTAATTGGTGGTGCCAATATAAAAGGTTAAAAACTTTCCTTAGACAAATATTAGTTATATTTTTCCACATGGGAAGTCACTCAATGTATAAAACAATGGGTGGAGCATGATAAGTCCTTCTAGGAAGAAAATATACCTAATGAAAGTGATATAATGAGCCTTGTAATGGCATATGATATTTAATTAGTATTTTGTAGGTCTGAGTGGAGCATGGGTTGATGGCCTTTGAAAAGAGTGCCGCACACTACACCTGTCAAGTCCTTGTTATCATGTGGCATAAGTCAAATTCTGAGGATTGCAGTCACCAACCCCTTTCCCATAATGTTAAATTCCTGGATGGGGTAAAATTTTGGGAGAGGTACGAAATTTTGTTTGGAATACTTGATTATCATTCAACATTTGATATGGATTCGTTTTCATTGGGCGAATTAGCTATTACCTTGGGAGACCCTGACATACAGTTATGTGAGCTCATCGATGATCTCGTGAAATATGAGAGGAAAGTGGCTTTTAAAACATTTTCCATAACTTACACATGTCCATACCTAGACCTCACATATTGTGGTAAATTCCTTCAAATGTTGTGTCCTAATACATCGTCCCTCCAATATAAATGCATGGGTGTTTTACTAGGATGGAAACATTGCAATGTTACCTAAGGTATTGAAGAGGGCTTCTCCTTGCTCCGATACTCTTGCTTTCCATATCAGGTAAACTCAGGATTTGGGAGTGGCTTCTTTCCTTACGTTCATCAGTTTCTTGTTAGCTTTTTTTCCATTTCCAGGAAACCACTCATTTAGTCCTATCCCTGTAGTTTCGGGAGTATAAGAAAGATTCAATTATTTTCCTATTTTTTCTTCATAACACAAATTTAGGTCACTATACTAATAGTGTAGTCCCTTGTTTTTGTTAGTATAGCCCCATTATTGTTATTTTTGTAGCCCTATAACCCCAATTTTGTTATTATTGTGCCCTTATTTTATTATTGTTAGGCTGGCTAGGATTATATTGTGACCCCATGGACTCCTATATATAGGAGGTTTTTTCATTTGTATCATCCAAGAATTGTTCATTTATGTAATGTAAAGGAGGTTTGAAGTTTCCGCCTCAAATTGGATTATTTCTAAGGTGTTGATCTCTCTTTTTTTCTATTTTTAGAGCTGGTTTCATAACATTTGGTATCAGAGCTTTGGATTCTAGGGTTTTCCTGCTCCAAACAGGTCATCATGAAATTTTTTCTATAATTTTTTTTCTATGAAGGTTCAGAAGCTAAACATTTTATCACACGGATCTAAAATCCATAATAACTTCATGTAAAAATTTCAGATATTGGTTCACAATATTTTTGGAAATATTATCTGTGGAAGTTAGGGTTTTTTCAAACTCCCGAATTTCATATCAAAGAGGTGACCGTGGGAAAATATTCATAACTCTCTCTTTGAGCATCGAATTGGAATTTTGTAAGATGTGGCTGCAAGTACACGGACTATAATTTCTTGTGTATAGATTTCAGAGCTAAAGGAGAAAATAGTGACACGTGGCACGTTGTACAAGTTCGCTCTACTGAACCAGTCCATAATTAGGTCATTGTGGAAGATTGGACATAGCCTTACCTTGAAGAATCCACATCCGGTCAGACCTATAGCATCTGGAAAAAGATTCAGAAGGATACTAAAACACCGAATTTCAAATATTTAAGATCCGAAAGAACAGATATAATTCAATTTCAATACCGAGCTCCTCAAAAGAAAGAACAATGTGTGTATTCTTGGTTTTTTTTTCTGAATTGCATAAGTCTTGTTTGAAACATCAGTTTTAATTGATTCCAATGGAATATTGTAGAATAAATATCAGTATTGGGTTCTAAAATGCCCCCTAAAAATAATTCAATGCCGATTAAGCCTTCAAAAGGCTCTCTTATGACTCATGAAGATGAAGAAGTGCAAATGACATATCAAAAATACAAGAGAAAGTGCACCAATTTTTTCTCTCACAAAGAGTAACAATAAATTAAATGGAAGTTTTGAAGAAAGCATGGAAGATAATATGGATGGTTTGAAGAAAGGTGTGGAAGCTAATATGTATGGTTTGAAGAATGGCATGGAAGTTAAGATGGATGGCATGGAAATTTGCATGGATGTTAAGATGGATGACATGGAAGCTAAGATCAAAAACATGAAGAATGATCTAAAAGAAGACATGGAAGGTTTGACAAAGTTGATACAAGAAATGTGTCCTAATGGAAAAAAGATAGTAGAGGAAACTCATGATGAGAACAAAATAAATGTTAATCATGATTTCATAAACTCTAGTGTTGGATGGAAGACCCACCATATTCCAAAGATCGTTATGAGGAAGTTTGATGGCAAGGATCTCGTAGCATGGATACTACAGATGGAGCAATATTTTGATCTCAATAATGTGTAAAACACGCAAAAGGTATGCATTGCAACTTTTTATGCAGAACAAAATACATTTGTATGGTACCAATGGCTTTACTCCCGTAAAAAAACTGTCACTTGGTAAATTTTTACAGAGGAAATGATAACACATTATGAGGATACAAAGAGAAACACCTTTTTTATCCAAATGATAAATCTCAAACAAAAGAGTTCAATGGGGGAGTACAATGAGGACTTCCAAAAATTGAATATAAGGGTAACCGATAATCCAGAGGAACACATGATTGACGTCTTCATAGGGACTTTAAAGGATAACATCCATAATGAGGTTCGCATTTGGGAACCTTATTCATTGGATAAGGCATTTAGGGTGGAAAGAAAAAATGAATGTAAAATTATGGCGAAAAGGAACCCTACCACTCACATATGTAAAGATGGAAGTGTTGCTACTCCTATATTTACACAACCCACAAGTTTGACACAACAAAAATTGGAAGAAAAAAGAGCTGAACGACTTTGTTATAGTTGTGATAGAAAATACACTAAAGGTCATAAGTGTGCTGAGAAGAAATTATTTTACATATATTGTGAGGAGGAGGAAGAAAATGAACAAGAACCTTCAAGAAAAGATGATATACACCAAGAACCAACCCTAGAAGAAGAAGAAATGAGTCTGACCATATCGTGTAATGCATTGGCGAGAATTACCACTCCTCAAACTCTCAAGATAGAAGGACATATCAAGAAGAAAAATGTAATAGTGTTGATTTATTTGGGTATTACCCATAATTTTATTCATTGTAAGGTAGCCAAGGAATTGAATTGTTTCGTATACCTAGCACCAGAATGTCAAGTGATGGTTGAAAATGTAGGAACTATAAATTTCTCTAGAAAATTCCATAATATCAAGCTAACCATGGGGGAATATGTATTGAATAGTCCAATGCTTTCCATTCCAACGGGAGTTGTTGATGTTGTACTAGGAGTACAATGGTTGCAATCTTTGGGGATGGTAGCTTTTATTTTTCAAGAACTTCTCTTGAATATTTTTTTAGAAGGAAATGAAGTCGAATTATGGGGTATCGCAGGGAAGGCAAGAAATATAATGAGCTCTAATGTCATGAAAAAGCGTTCGAAGAAAGAAAAATGAGGTGTAATTGCACAATTATGATCACTAGAAGTTCCAATATCAAAATCATCTGTTTCTCAAGATCTCCAAAAAGTCTTGGACAATCATTCCAAGGTGTTTGAAACTCCCAAAGGACTCCCACCTATTCGTGATCCTGATCATGTTATTCATTTGATTGTAGGAAGTGTTCCTCCAAATATCATGCCTTATAGATATCCTTATGTCCAAAAGAGCGAAATTAAACATATGATTGCAGAAATGTTAGAGTTTGGTATAATTCAACCTATTCAAAGTTCTTTCTTTGCTCCATTAGTATCGATGCACAAGAGGGATGGATCATGTTGCATGTGTCCGGATTATAGGGAGCTTAATAAGCTCACTATTAAAGAAACATTTCCCATTCCTATGATTGATGAATATTGGATGAACAACATCGAGCAATTTATTTTACCAAGTTCGATCTTTGTTCAAGATATCATTAAATTAGAATTAAGACTGAAGATATTCCGAAAACAAAATTTCAAATTCATGATGGTCATTATCAATTTTTGGTCATGCCTTTTGGCCTTACCAATGCACCTTCTACATTTTAAGGGTTGATGAATTCCATTTTCAAACCCTTCCTTAGAAAATTTGTGCTAGTATTTTTTAATGATATACTAATTTACAGCAGGTCTTGGAAGGATCATGTTCAACATGTTGATAGATTGCTAAAACTATTAGAGGATAAACAACTGTATGCAAAAAAATTGCAATGTTTCTTTGGAGTGTAATATGTGGAATATTTGGGTTATACTGTATCTCACGAGGGTGTTAAGGTAGACCTTAAAAAAATTAAAGTCATTAAGGAATGGAAAGTCCCCAAAACCATAAATTAGTTATGAGGATTTCTCGAGTTAGCAGGGTATTATCGTTGGTCAATAATTGGCATTGATGTAAATATCATTAATGATTCTTGGATGAAGATATCCATAGGATCTCTATTCAAGCTACTATCCTCCCATGCACAAGAAATACGAGTGAAAAATATTTAAGAAAATAAAGGCTTACTGTCCATAATTTTTTATGCACAGAAATATAAGGGTAGTTGGAGATAAAAGTTATTTTTGGGGACATTAAGTGAAGGTTATCGAAGTGAGCCCTTGTCCATCTTGAAGAAGACGCATTCTTCTTTCCAAGAAGTCCTGATATGCCCCAAAACTCCCTATGGTTTGAAATATATTAATTTCTGAAGTTGAGAAATTATTATTTTCCTTTTGAGCTGACTTGTTCTTGCTCCTAAGGTCGTCTTGGCTTAGGGACATGGTTGTTGACACTCGATTAACAAAATCCAGTATAAATACAATGATCCGCTCAATCATAATTTTTGGAAAAGAACACACAGAGCATTGAAGACAAGTTCACATCTCCTGAACTATAATAAGGAAACTTCAAGATATCATTTGGGCTGATTCTTTGGACCTAAGGAAGAGATAAAAACTATGATTAAACCACAATACCTGTCTGCAATACCTTTGGAATAATTAAATTAGAGTGACATGATTAAGCTCAGACCTAGTGCAGAAATTATAGTGGGTTGATTGGAGTTAAGCTTGGACGTGGTGTAAAAATTACAAAACTTGTGAGCCCTAACCAAAATTCTGGTTTGAAACAGTTTCAGCATGAGGTAATTGACCTCGACCTCCATACTTAAAACATTTAATGACTCATATGGTAAACCTTTGATATTCGATTTCTTTATACACTCTTGTAGCTTGAAATTGTGGACAAACAACGAGAGTCTCAGATCTCATACTATAGTGCTTTGACTATCACAGAACCTCGGACATGTGATTATCGTATAACCTCGAGCCAACTTCAGAACAGTGAGTAAAGGCTTTTATTTAAATTTGTCCTTATTGGAGGACTACAGTGAATCAGTCAATATTTTATTAAAGCAATCTCAGGCCTTGGGTTGGAATAGTGATACTTTCTTCCTAGACAATGAAGACATCATCGTTGATGGATTAATTGAAGTGCAGTAATGAAGACTAGTGGATAGTAAAGTATTTTGGAAATGACTAAATAGTGAAGAATTATGTCAATGACATTCAATTAAGTACTATTAACATTCTCTATCAAGAGTATTGATGTCCTATGGGTTGGTGCCTCTAAAAGAAAGGTTGGAGCCTTGGAAATAATAGGGTCAAAGCCCTAGAGGTTGGAGCCTCATGAAAGTCCAAGTTGGTGCTTGGCAACACGTTGGTGCCTGATTCATTGAAGGGTTGGTGCCCTCACACATCTATTGTACTCAATTATTTTAAAAAGGATTGAAGTTATTATTAATCCTTGATAATATCATTATTATACACCTCTCTATTTTTTAATTATGAAGAGTCTAACTGGAAAAAAATAACAATTGAAAAGAAATATTGATTCACCCCCCTCTCAGTATTTCCAACAATTGGTAACAAAGACATCTTCTTCATTATCATCCTAATAGTTGGAAGAAGGATTCTTAGGCATAATGAAGAAGATATAAGCAACAAGGAAGTTGTCTATCTATGATGGAACACATTTTGGTTTTTGGAAAAAGCGGATGTCCTACTATCTAATGTGTTTTGGTCCTGAAGTATGGCACTCTGTTTTGGATGTGTACAAAGCTCCATCCGGTCTTCCTACTAATCTAGATGAAATAAAAGCCTACATTGCTAATGCCAGAGCTTTAAATTCCATCACTAGTGGAATTACCGATTTCAAATTCACAAAAGTCATGAATTGTGTTTCAGTCAAAGAAGTATGGGAGAAGTTGGTTTCCCTGTATGATGGGGACTCCAAAGTTAAAAAGGAAAAGCTTCAAACCCATAGAAGACAATTCAAGAGTCTGAAAATGGATGATGAAGAAGATATTGCATCATACTTCCTCCGAGTAGCTAAAGTGGTTAACTCTCTTAAAGGGCTAGGAGAAAATATTGAAGAAAGCACTATTGTTCAAAAAATCTCGAGATGGCTTCGTGATAGATTTGACTCCAAAGTAAGTGCCATAGAAGAAATTAAGGACCTAGATAATATCAATATGGATGAACTTCATGGAATTCTCAATGCCTATGATATGAGAAAAATAAGTCCAAATTTCAAATAAGCAACATTCAAAGCCTCAAAATCAACAAAAAAAGGAAAAGGATGGAATTGCAACGACGATGAATCTGATGCTGAAACCAAATTAGATCAATTTTGTATGAAGACTTAAGAAGGGATCGAAGCTAAAATGTAAGTACCCTCTTATTTGTTTCAAATGTGGAAGAATAGGTCATTACGCTGCAAAATGTCCTTATAAACATGATAGTGATGATGAAGAGGACTCTAAAAGGATGATGTACAAAAAGATAGGGTTTAATAAGAAGAGCTTCTTCTCTGAACAAGATGATTTTGATGAAGATGAATTTTTAGTCATAAAAAATAAATCAACTAGAAATATGCATCGTCACAAAGAAAGTGATGATGAATAAGATAAGGAAAGTAACTATGTTGGAAGAAAAGAAACGTTATTCATGGCATTTACAAATGATGATTATTCAAAATTGGAAGATGAAGGAAACATGGATAGATTACTAATGAGTGCCAATGAGGAAAATGAGAATCTATGAAAGAAGATAATTTCTCTCAATGTAGAAAAAGAGGAAGCAAAAAGAAGGGAAGAATTCTTGAACAATAAGCTAAAAGAAAGGATGATATCTATGAAAAATGTAAAGCCGAAATAATATCTCTAAGAAAGGAATTGGCGCAAGTCAAAAGGAGTTGGAAAAGCTCTCAAGCACTTGATAACATTCTTAATACTCAAAAACCTCAACATGACAAATATGGAATTGGTTTCAAGGGAGAATCATCAAGTACAAAGAATAATTCAAGGAGCTATGCAGACATACTCTCTTGCCATCAAAAAGAATAAAACTCATCTCGTCAAGAGCTAAGGCCCATCTCAAAACCAAGAATTGAAGAAAGAACAACTGCAAGGAAGAATGTTGATTCAAAATATGGCTACTACAACAGGTACCAAACTATTTTTCTTGGGTATTGTTACTATTGTAAAAACTTTGGGCATCAAGCTAAGAATTGAAACGCCCATAATAATGAAGCACCAAGATTGAAAGTTCAAAAAAACAAACCACGTGGTCATAAAGAGCAAGAACAAATAAGAATTCACAATTCCTTTGATCCTTTTGCTAAGGTTGATCCCTCTTGATCGTTATGTAATAATTATAATCATAATGAACAAAATTTCCCTCTCAAAGGAGAATAAGCTAAAAACATAAATCTCAAAAAAGATAAATGTGGCCTAGCTCTATGTGCTCATAGTGAAGAAAATCATTGGTGCATGGATAGCGGATGCTCAAGAAAAATGACAGGTGACCAAAAGAAGTTTGTCTCATTGGACAAGAAAAATGGAAATGTATCCTTTAGAAGTGGATCCGCTAAAATCATTGGAAAAGGAACTGATACCCTTGTCAATGGACAAGGAAAGGCTCAAAATACCTTGCTGGTAGAAGGGCTTAAACACAATCTCTTAACTGTTAGCCAAATTTGTGACCAAGGACATAATTTTGTCTTTAGTACTAAAAATTGTGAAATAAGAGACTCATCCTCAGGATAACTTGTCGCAAAAGGAGTAAGAACACCATATAATGTCTACATTCTTAGTAAAATCCAAGGAGATAAATGTTACTTAAGCCAAACAGATGAAATTTGGTTATGGCGTAAGCGATTGGGGCATACAATTTTTGATAACCTGGTCAACATCAGAAAAATTAATGCATTAAGGGACATTCCAAAAATTTTCATGTCAAATTAAGTTTTATGTGTCCCATGCCAACATGGAAATCAAACCAGAACCAGCCACAAAACTGAGTTCTCAAAATCAAAACCTCTGGAAATCATTCATGCAGATTTATGTGGGCCAACTAGAACTCTAGCTCTTCACGGTGAAAGGTGCTTTGCTCTATTTTTTGATGAATATACTATAATGACGTGGGTATTTTTCATAAAATATAAATCTGAAGCATTTAAATGTTTTAAGAAGCTTAAAGCTCTCATTGAAAATGAGAAAGACTCCAAGATTAAATGTCTTATAATGGATAGAGGAGGATATTTCACTTCAAAATAATTTGATGAATTCTGTAAAGAGCGTGAAATATAAAGAGAACTATCTACTGCTAGGACACCCAAGAAAAATGGAGTAGTTGAAAGAAGGAACCGAACCATTCAAGAAATTGCAATAACAATGCTACTAGCAGCTGATTTTCAACCAAAATTTTGGAGAGAAGCAATTTGGATGACAGTTTATACCTTAAATCGAACTCAACTAAGACCAAATAATGAAAATACTCCCTATGTAAAGGAAGACCTGCTTCAATAAAATATTTCAAGATTTTTGGAAGCAAATGCTTCATAAAAATAAACAATGACTCACCAAGAAAATTTGATTCTAGGGTTGACGAAGGAATATTTCTTGGATACTCCACAAGAAGCAAAGCTTACAAATCTTACAACAATATTCTACAGAGAATAGTGGAAAGCATTGATGTGAATATTTATGAAGGCCTTCAAGAAAAGAAAATTGAAGATCATGAAGTTGAGCCTTTCCTTGAAGAAAGTGAACAAGAAGATCCTGAAAAAGAAGAGGAGGATGGAGAACCTCAAAGTGAACCTTCAAAAAATCCTTCTAATATCAAATTTATTCAAAAACATCATCTGAAAGAATAGGTTATCGAGAATATAGATGAAGGAATTCAACCTCGAAGATGGATGAAAAACACTCCAAGAAAAGATGACATTGCTCTATTATCTTTAATAGAACTTGAATTTTTTTCTCAAGCAAGCAAATATCGTTATTGGACAAAGGCTATGGAAGAATAAATGTCTCAAATAAAAAAGAATGAGACCTGGGAGTTGATACCTCGCCCAAAAGACAAAAATATAATTGGAAGAAAATGGGTATTCAAAAACAATATGAATGAGGCTGGAAAAATCATTAGAAATAAATCCAGACTTGTCTGCAAGGGATGCTCGGAAATTGAAGGAATTGACTTTGAAGAAACCTTTGCACCAGTAGCTCAATTGGAAGCCATAAGAATTTTTTTAGCATTTACTTTCTCAAAATGATTCAAGGTTTATCAAATGGATGTAAAATCAACATTCCTGAATGGAGATCTCGAGGAAGAAGTTTACGTGGAGCAAATATAAGGATTTGATCTTTCCAAAGGGAAGGACTTTGTATGAAAGCTAAAAGAGGCCTTGTATGGATTAAAACAAGCTCCTATATGGTATGAAAATTTGGATCACTATGTGCTACAAGAATGTTTCAAAATGGAGTCGAAGGTAGCAATCTCTACATGAATATTGACAACGAAAAAATTTTGATCACTCTTGTATACGTTGATTATCTAATCTTTGCTAGAAATGATCATGAGATGAGCCATGAATTTTCTATAAATATGTCCAAAAGATTCAAAATTTGAATGATTGGTGAGCTTTCTTGCTTTCTTGGGCTACAAATATCTCAAACCTCTACAGGAATGTTTATATATCAAGAAAAATATCTTAAAGACATGCTCAAAAGATATGGGATGGAAGATTGTGCACCAATGAGCACATTGATGACAAAAAATTGTAAATTAAGTAAATATGACGATACCCCTCTCATGGATGCAACTCTTTATAGCTCAATAATTGGAGCTCTCCTATACTTAACTCCTACAAGACCAGATATTATGCAAGCAGTAGGAATGGTAGCAATATTTGAGTCAAGTCCTAAATAATCGCATCTAGCAGCTTTGAAGAGAATTATCAAATATCTGAAAGGAATGAATGATTTCGGTATTTGGTATCCTAAGAGTTAAACTCTTACTGTAATAGCTTACTTAGATGTTTATTGGGCTGGAAGCATAGATGATCGAAAAAGTACCAGTGGAAATGCATTCTTTATGGGAGATTGTCTTGTATCTTGGCTCAGCAAAAAACAATCATCTATATCTCTTTCTATAGCTGAAGTCGAATATATAGCTGCTACTGATTTTTGTACACAAATACTATGGATGAAGGAAGCTTTGAAGGATGTCAACATAGAAACTAAGCAACCAATCACCATTTTTTGTGACAACACTAGCGCCATCAGTTTTTCAAAGAATCCGGTGATGCACTCAAATACCAAACATATTCCAGTCAAATACAATTTTCTTTGTGAGAAAGTTGCTGAATAAAACATCAAGTTGGAATACATCAATACAAAGGAACAAATTGTTGATATCTTCACAAAACCCCTTGCATGAGAAGCATTTGAACATCTTCACCAAAAGATGGGGGTCATTGCTCTTTCATCACATTAAAGAAATCAAGCAAAGAAGCACCATGATAGGAGAAGTAGCATTACAGGGGGAGCATCATGACAGGGGGATCAGTTTGATGGGAGGAATACGTAGGCAACCCATTTTCCGTTAATGTCAAAGGGGGAGAAAATGCTAGAATATTTCCATCAATGACAAAGGGGGAGATTGTTGGTCAATAATTGGCATTTTTGGAAATATCATTAATGATTCTTGGATGAATATATCCATAGGATCTATGTTCAATTTAATATCCTCCCATGCAAAAGAAATATTAGGGAAAAATATTTAAGAAAATAAAGGGTCACTGTCCATAATTTTTTATGCACAGGAATACAAGGACAATTAGCAAGAAAAATGATTTTTGGGGACATTGAAGGAAGGTTATCAAAGTTATCCCTTGTCCATCTTGAAGAATATTCCTTCCTCTTTCCAATGAGCCCTCATATGCCCCAAAACTCCCTGTGGTTTGAAAGATATGAACTTTCGAAGTTGAGAAATTATTATTTTCCTTTTGAGCCGACTTGTTCTTGCTCCTAAGGTCGGCTTGGCTTAGGGACATGGGTGTTGACGTTCGATTAAAAAATTCCACTATAAATACAATGATCCGTTCAGTCATAATTTTTGAAAAGAAAACAAAGAGCAGTGAAGAGAAGTTCACATCTCGTGAACTATAATAAGGAAGCTTCAGGATATCATTTGGGCTTATTCCTCAGACCTAAGGAAGAGATAAACATTGTTATTAAATCACAATACCTCTCTGCAATACCTTTGGAAGAATTAAATTATAGTGGCATGATGAAGCTCGGAACTGATGCAGAAATTACAGTGGGTTCATTGGAGTTAATCTTGGACGTGGTGCATAAATTACAGAACCTGTGTGCCCTAACTGGAATTCTAGTTTGAAACAATTTCAGCATGAGATAATTGACCTTGAACTCCATACTTGAAACATTAAATGACTCATACGGTGAACCTTTGAGATTCAGTTTCTTTATACACTCTTGTAGCTCGAAATTATGCACAAACAGGGAGACTCTCGGATCTCTTACTGCAGTGCTTGGATTATCATAGAACCTCAGACATGTGATCATCATATAACCTCAAGCCAACTTCAGAATGGTGAATGAGGGTTTTTATTAAAATTTTCCCCTATTTAAGTACTATAGTGAAGAAATCAATATTTTATTGAAGAAATACCATGCCTTGGGTTGGAACAGTGATACTTTCTTCTTCGGCAATGAAGAAATATCATTGATGGATTAATTGAAGTGCAGTAATGAAGACTAGTCGACAGTAAAGTATTTCAGAAGTGACTAAACAATGAAGAATTATGTCACGGAAATTTAAGTAAGTACTGTTAACATTCTCTATCAAAAGGATTGGTTTCCTAGGGGTTGGTGCCTCCAAACACAAGGTTGGAGCCTTGGAAAGGATAGGGTCAGGACCCTAGAGGTTGGAGCCTCATCAAAGTCCAAGTTGGTGCTTGGCAGCAGGTTGGTGCCTGATTCATTGAAGGGTTGGTGCCCTCACACATCTATTGAACTCAATTATTTGAAAAAGGATTGAAGTTCTTATTAATACTTAATAATATCATTACTATACACCTCTCTGTTTTTTAAATATGAATAATTTAACTGGAAAAAATTACAATTGAAAAGAAATACTGATTCATCCCCTTCTTAGTATTTCCAAAAATTATCACAAGTTTTTTAAGAATTATGATCTAATAGCAGCACCTCTAATAACATTATTGAAGAAAGATGCATTTTCCTGGACTGCTGAAGCAACTAAGGCCTTTGAGCTTCTTAAAGAGGCAATGTGCCTAGCATCGATCTTGCCTACGCCAAACTTCACAAAAAAATTTATTGTGGAATGTGATGCCCCAGGAAATGGAATTGGTGTTGTTTTAATGCAAGAAGGAATATCCATTACATTTGAAAGTCATCCAATCAAAGGAAATTATTTACAAAAAGCTATTTATCAGAAGGAAATGTTAGCAATACTACATGCACTAAATAAATGGCGACCTTACCTAATGGGAAGACACTTCAAGGTAAAAATTGATTACGATAGTCTTAAACAATTTTTGGAACAAAGGCTATATTTAGAAGAGCAGCAAAAATGGGTCACAAAGATGTTGGGTTATGAATTTGAAATCATCTAAAAAAAGGAAGCTAAATGTTATTGCATATGCAGTCTCAAGAAAGGATGAAGAGGTGGAGCATTGCTTTGTGCCATTTTTGTTATCCAACCAGATTGGATAACCAAAGCAAGAGATGAATGGAAGAAGGACAAAGAAGTGTGGACAGTCATTCAAAATTTGCAGCAAGATCCTAGTACATCTCATACATTTATTTGGAAAAATGATTCCTTATGGTACAAATATTTCTTATATCTTTCTAAGAATTCCCAAATAAAACAAAATATTATTTTGGAATTGCACACTTCTTCTTTAGGAGGACACTCAGGATTTTTAAAAACTTACCACAGGGTGAAGAAATTTTTTTTTTGGGATGAACTTAAATATGATATTCAAAATTTTGTGGCGGAATGTTTGGTTTTCCAGCAAAATAATGTTGAGACAATTAAGGCCACATGTCTTCTACAACCTTTATCCATTCCAAGACAAAGTTGGGAGGAGATTTCAATGGATTTTATCACAGGTTTACTTAAGTCTGAAGAAAAGAGTGTGATCATGGTGGTAGTTGATAGACTTACCAAGTATGCACACTTTTGTGTATTATCTCATCAATTTAAAGAAAATACACTTGCTACTTCATTTATAGAAACAATTCAAAAGTGACATGGAAACACAAAGATTATTGTAAGTGACAAAGATCCCATTTTTAATGTAAATTTTTGGATGGAATTATTTTCTTGTTTGGTTACTCAACTAGCTCATAGCTCATCTTATCATCCTCAATCTGATGGTTAAACTGAGATAGTGAATAACTGTTTGGAAGGATATCTTCATTAGTTTGTATCTGATATACAAACACAATGGGTCAAGTGGTTACCTCTTGCTGAATGGTGGTATAACACTTCCTTCCATATTGCAGCAAAAATGACCCCATTTATGGCACTTTATGGATATCATCCTACATCCATCACATCATATTTAAGATAAAATTCTCAGGCTCAAGGAGTGAAAGATCACATCGAGCATCAACAAGAAGTTCTCCAACTCTTAAAGGATGACCTAAATTTGGCACAAAATCAAATGAAACAATAGGAGAATCAACATCACAGCGAGATAAGTTTTGATATAGGAGACTGGGTATTTTTACGACTACAACCATACAAACAAATGTCCCTCAAGAAAGCTAAGAAGGATAATATATTATAGCCAAAGTACTATGGTCCTTATAAGGTGTTGTAAAATTTTGGTACTATGGCATACAAACTGGAGCTTCTTGCTTCTTCACGAGTGCATCTAGTTTTCCATGTTTCATGCTTAAATAAGGTTATAGCCGAAAAACTTCAAGTTCAAACAATATTGCTAGAACTTGATGAGGAAGGAAAAATTATATTGGAACCTAAACAAGTCATGGAAAAAAGAACTCGATAGCTACAAAATCGGTCAATTTTAGAGTATCTCATCAAGTGGAAGAACTTACCCACTAAAAATTCCACATGGGAGGATGAAAATTTTATACAAAAGTGCCCAAAGCTACTCAAGCATTGAGGACAACACCTTTTTGAAGGAGAGGGGCATGTTAGGTCCCTATATTACTAGTGTAGTCCCTTATTTTTGTTAGCGTAGCCCCCTTATTGTTATTTTTGTACCACTGTAACCCCAATTTTGTTATTATTGTGCCCTTACATTATTATTATTAGGTCGGCTATGATTATATTGTGACCCCATGGACTCCTATATATAGAAGGAGGTTTTTTCATTTGTATCATCCAAGAATTGTTCATTTATGTAATGTAAAGGAGATTTCCCCCTCGAAGTGGATTATTTATAAGGCACTAATCTCTCTTTTCTTCTATTTTTGGAGTTGGTTTCATAGCACACAAGGATTGGTCCATCCTGTGAAATGGTGGAAGTTCTTCCCACCTCATCGCTTCACGGTTCTGATTCTGTAGTTATTTCCTTTAATTTTCATGTTATAGTTTTTGGGGTTTGGTATCCAAGTACTTTTTTCATATGGTTTTAAAGGTGTTAATTTTCCTTCTAGATTCCTACGATGTTATAGATATTATGTCTTCCCTTTTCTTTCCATATTTTAGGTCAGGGTTTATTTTGTGTTTGGGATTGTAATTTTTTTAAAGTATGAGATACATCTCTTATCTCCCAATCCTCATAATCCATTAAAATTTGATATTATAGTGTCCCTAATCTCTCGGTGATAGTTTTATAATCTTATCCTACAGGTATTAGTCCATATCAGAAGTTTCTCGGTCGTAAGGAGTCGGTTCAGTCTCTATTGTCCTATGAAACCTTCCCCACTGTATAGCTTTGGTGATGATGCTCTCATAGTTGAGTCAAATTCTCTTGTCTTGAAAGCCCACTTTTTTTTTAGTCTGCATGGGATATGTGTCTGTTTATGGTGTTAGTTAGATTCACTTACCTTTATCATTATGTCTCCTTGGCAGTGAATTCCAATTCATAGAGGTGGGGAGAGTGGTTCCTATTCTCATCGACGTCTACTGTTTGGAAGGGATTCTATGGAAAATTACTTTGAATTGGTCCCTCCTAAATCTTGGAAGGAAATTATCCTCCTAGATTCAAAGTAGTTTGGTGATCAGGCATATTTTTATGATTCAAAGGTAGGAGGTGTGTACATTAAATGGATACCTAATTTGGGGAGATTTAGATTGCATAAACTCCATTTTATTCCTTCACTTGTAGTGCACCAATAGATGGAATCACTACTATGCATGGTCCTTAGAGATAAGCAGGTAGATAATTATAATTTTTTTGCAAGACAAGATGATATCAAGCAGATTCTTTGGAATATTCACTTTTCCTTGAATGACATTATGTCCAGACTAACAAGGGTGGAGAAATATGTCTCTTCTGACTCCGACACTATGTTGGAGGAGCTTAATGGCTCTCCTACGGCCATAAACACTCCCCCAGCCATTTTACCTCCTTCGTCCATTACTTCTCCCCGGGAAAGTTGCTCTCCCCACACCCTAGTCATCATCTCCAACTAATGTGGGCTTGATTGTTTAAACACTCTCATTTTCAGGTGGTAGAAGGTGTGGAACTCATGGCAGAAATTTTTATTCTCTCAAGCATCACACTGATAAACAATTTAATGTTTTACTATTGTATGGATCTTGTTTCTTCTTACATCAAATATGGTTACTCTTGATATTCTTCATATTTTTGTAAACTTTACTCATGGTGACCATGGATTAATATAATTAACATAGTTTGGTCCCTTTTGTTCTATTTCTTTGGTGAGTTTTGTTTTCAAATTTTGAACTCGTTATAATGATGGTTCTTTAAGTGCACCGGGTTGGAATTATCCTCTCCCAAAATTGCCTTTTGGAATATGGAATACCAACTGTACTCATTCTAATACCTTTTTATATTAATGCGAAAAACATATAGCGTTAAGTTGTGTGAAATCCAAACTTCTAATAACGAGCTTCGTACTCAAACTGAATTTTCCTTACCTTTGTGACTTTATATTATTTTGTATGAGTTTAACTATGACAAAGTGTTTATTTTTGGTGTACTATTTTTTAGGATTTTAGCCTTTGGACTAGTAAACTCAAAGGCTTCTTACAGAGTCAAATTTACGTAAGGAAATCCATTTTAAGATGTGAGGAGTAAGATTTTTTTAATTCCAATAGTATCGGAAATTGTGTTAGTTTTATATAAATTCATGTTTAAGATTAAAGTTATATGTTTTTAAGTGTAAATTTTGAGCGAAGGATTTAATATTATTGTTATTGAGACAAAGCCTATCTGTTCTTACTCCACTCGACATTGAAATTTTAATTTATGTCATAGATTCCTAATTTATATGTAAATTCGAAACTAAATTTTAAATAAATTATAATTTTGACTCGTTGGAAAATGGCTAATTACACTATACATCATTTTTTGGTTTATGTCGATTGAAATTAATAGAGCACTCTTTAAGTGTTAATGAGTGAAATGATTAGTCAGTAATATATTTTTCTTAATAGCTTAATGTTCATATATATATATATATTACATATTTATCTGGATTTAATTTTTTGATATAAAAATGTAGTTTATAATGTAAGAATCCAAAAAATATTTTCAATTTAATAGATTTAATTCTTTATATTAATATATGGATTAATATTGGTTATATATAGATATACATATGTTGTGTAATTTTTTATTATCTAAATTGTTTTTTTTATTATACAAATGGATCAAACTTCTCAAGATTCATGGGAACTTGGAGTGTGTAGATTAGAAGACCACTTTTATTGTGTACATTACACCATTTAAATTTGCAATTCAAACAAATATTGTCATATCTCTAATAAAAAATTATCCAAAAATATCCCTGTAAAAAGAACAAAATGTGTGTAATTTTTTATTATATGAATTTCATTTTCAAATACATAAATTGATGCAACAGCTTGAAACTTCTCATTACCACTTGGATTACACAACGTAAACTTGAAATTCCAATTTATCTTTGCTAAATTTCATATAAAAATGATCTAAAAATATAACTGCAAAATGCTCAAAATGCAAATAGTGAGACTACTTTAAACATTTTAACCATACTATTATTTTTTTTAATTATCTTTATTTAATATATGTGTGTGTGGATAAGTGATATTGAAATAATTTTCTATATTCAATATCTATATATATATCTGAAATTCATTAACATAGATATTCAAACAATTTATTTAATTATTATCTTCCAATATTTATAAGGGAAATAAAAGAAATTTCTTTTATTTTAATTAGTTTATTTGTGTAAAGTTGATATAAACTTACTTTATTTAACATAAGAACCAAAATATTTTATTTATAGTTTTATGAATAAAAGTTAAATAATTTTACCACATTGCTTTCATACCATTGTAATGCTATTAATTAACAATGTTAGCTTAGAGAGTGGGGTTATTGATGTTTTATGATTCCTTTAT
>CM076578.1:563536515-563616296 GCA_034641835.2 Pinus albicaulis | reverse complement strand
TTTAATTAAATTTAACCAAATATATACATTAACTTATGCTTTTATTATAATTAACACTATCTTTTCCATTAATATATATATATATTATTGTTGTATTAAAAAATACATATAAACACATAAAAAAATACATGAGCTTCATACTAAGCTATAAATTGTGCTTTTCAATACCATAAATAAATAATAAAGCATATAATTATCATATTATAATAATATATATAACTCTATTTCTATACACACTCTTATTTATTCGATCATCATAATGATAATATGTTGTATTATCAAAGAAACATTTACACAATCATACAAATATTATCACATTCTTTTTTGAAAAAATTAGTTGTTTATGAAGTTTACCCATTACCAACTTCTTTAAGGATGAATGAGAAGTACCTAAAAATTTTTAAAGAAGAAATAAAGGATCTAATCATGATTTAAAAATAGTAAATCTTTTCATCAAATTAAAGAATTAATTAGTATCCCACTTACTTGGTCTTTCTGTTTCTAAAATTGCATATTTTATAAAATAAATTAAGAGTATAAATATGTCTTTAGCTATTGGGTACATGGTGACGAAGCATTTACATAGCCATACAAATATTATCACATTATTTTGGCAAAAGGAGTGGTTTATGAAGTTTACCCATTACCAATTTGTTTAAGGATTACCAATTTGTTTGAGGATTGTCTAACAATGAATGGGAAGTACTTACAGATAGTACCAATTTGTTTGGGGATTGTCTAAGGATGAATGGGAAGTACTTAAACATATTTAAAGAATGAAATAAATGATCTAATAATCATGATTTAAGAATAGTAAAGCTTTCCAAGACATTAATTAGTATCCCACTCATTTGGTCTTTGTTCTTCTAAAATTGCATATTTTATAAAATAAATTAAGAGTATAAATATGTTTTTAGCTATTGAGTATAATTTAGTTGGTTGAAATACATGACAAGTTATCTATCGTTTGTCATGAGACACCAGTTCAATTTTCCTTCAATCTATCAAAGTCAGGCCAGGCCCCGAGGATGTTGGGTCAACTGAATGTGATGCCCCTTCGGGTGGGCCTACCTAAAGGTGTTGCCCAAAAAAAAAAAATTAAACGAAGATGGAAGGAAAGCGTGATGAAGAAGCATATTCCTTCCTTGTTTCAACCGATATGAGAACATGGTGTTGAACGATGCAGAATTAAAGCCCCATTGTACTTGAGTGTCACTGTCTTTTGCGACAGCGGATACAACATACATCAATATTACATGCGATACCTCTCTAGAAAGGTAAACAACCCAAGAGATACCATGCGATGCGAAACTTGGTTTCCACTGTGGTATTTCAGATTACTTATAATTGTGATAAATTCGTAAAGGTTTGATATCTCTCAACAAAAAAATATTGTACATTTGTGGAAATTATTTTCATAGATATATGGAGACCTATATGTGCAACTTGCTATTATAATACTTTAAAAGGGTTTTGGTTTTTTTCTTTTAAATATATTTTGTATTTGTTTATTTAAAATATAAGTAAAATTTTAAAATAACAATAAACATATAGCATTAATAAAAGATTTTTCTTTATATTAAATTACAAATTTTAAATAATAAAATAAATAATTTTATTCTATAATATTTATAATTTAATATAATTTTTGCAATAAGGACGACATTTTGGTTAATTGCGCTACTCATATCAAGAAATGAAGTCGGAACTCTAATAAATTAAGCAAAAATGATATTTAAAACGTTTATCAACGATATCGATAAACGAAATAGACATTGAAAAATACCTTTTGGATTATCTTTTATATAAATTTATATTGAGCAATTTTTTAAAATCAAATTTAACTAATTTAAATATATATTTTTATTTTTAACAAAAATAAATATTAAATTGTTAATATGTGAGAAAGTTGCCTATTTTTTTTTATCTGACATAATGATGGTTTTTTTTTTTCCTTTTAATTTTGGCAAACGAAAAAGAATTATATGACTATTTCTAACCTTGGTTATCGTCCTTTCCCGGGGAGTGAAATATTTTAATGATAATAACAGTTATGGTCTCCCTTGAGATTTTATTTTCTGATTCATAGGCTGTGAGGTAAGCGTTATAATTTTTTTGCACAAAGTTTTATTAAGTAATTATTATAAATTAATTCTTTTATATAGTTTTTTAATTTTTTAATTAAAGGAAAACAAAATATGGCGAATAATTATTTTTAAATAATAATAACTGATTTTTATTTTATTTTTAATTTGGATTTTGGATCTATTTTTATATGGTGATTTGATTGTTAAATCTATTAAGTTATATATACTCTACTCTTTATAGTTTTGAATTTATGACTTCTTATAGTTTACTTCTCTAGTTTTAAACTTATAAGTTTTAATTTTTTTAGGAAGAAACGCATGCTCTTAATCATTAAATACACTATAATATTTTTACATCGATAGGCGTCTCTCTTGTTGGAATTGGCTACTTTAATCTTTTTGTTAATTAATTTTTTTGATTTGATGGTCCAAATTGAAAGATGCCATTATATTCTCTTTGTTGTCACCACATCAATGAAAGATGCCATTATATTCTCTTTGTTGTCACCACATCAATGAATGAAATTGAAAACGATATCTTTCTTGCATATCTAAATCACTTGTTTAAACCTTGTTTAAATTAATTTTTTACCAAACTAATATTAGAATTTTACTATACCATTAATAATTGACCACATATATGGTGCATAACCTATTTTGAAATGTTATTTATTTTAAAACACTCATTGAATTACAAAATAGAGCCACATATCCATTGCGTTATCACGATAAAATTGACAGTTTTTTTCTAATATAATGTTTTCTATGGCTTCCAAAACATGGAAACATTAAATAATAACGTGCCAACATTCAATAATAAAATTCAAAACCGTTTGCATTCATTCAATTATGGATGCATTTAATTATGAAGCGCTTTACTGTTAGCATTCTCCTCGACTCCTCAAACCAAATACTCCAAATCGACTTCCTAATTTCAATAAAAATTCAAATGTACGCGTAATGTATGGGAGCTTGAGGAATAGATAATAATCTATGGTTTTAAAGTGAAACATCATATTGCATGACAAATTCAAGCCTAGCTCGTGTTTCTCTCGTTCCTGAGATCTTTCCATAAATATCTGCGACCTCTAACCGACGAACAACATGTTAGGTTTTATACATTTGACACTTGTATGAATGTTTGTAAAATGGAATGTCTATTTATTGGAATTTGTTACAATCTAGCATTTTTATATATTCGACAATTTATGAATGTCAGTGAAGGAATGTTTTATTATTGAAATTTATTACAATGCAACATCCCATTCAAAATATGGAAAATCCGTTTCAAATATTTTAAATTATGGAAGAAAATAAAAAAAATCGATTAAGTTTTCAAGTTAAAATTAGTTTCTTAGGCTCAACGAATTTTAGCTCAAAGAATTTTAACATGTAGGGAATACTCCCAATCAAATAATCTTAACCTATAGGAAATACTCCAAATCGATAGCTTGAGTGAGTTGATTGTTGACAACAGAGAATATTTTTTTGTTTGAAAGTGAGATATCATATTGCATGACAAATTTAAGCATCATTAGTATGTTTGTCTCTGTTTTTCTTATTTGTTAGATCTTTCAAGAAAGATTTACTAGAGCGATAACTACATGCATAGGTTTTATATAATCCACAATAGTATAAATCCGCGTAAATGGAAATATTAATTATTGGAATTTGTTACAATACATCACAACATTTGAAATCTGGAAAAACGTTTTCAAATCTCGTAAAGGTTTTCTAGTTTAAATTAGTTTTTTTTTTAATGTTCAAACAATCTTAACCTGTAGATTTAGTCAAGACAAAAAAAATTTAATCACTTCTTTTAAGAACTATGCAAAAATGCCAAAATTTTTAGTCTTGGCCAAAATGCCACACATTTCTTAATATTTCTTATATTTGTTTAAACCTAGATAAAAAAAACATAGAATCTTTTATCAACTTTCCAAGAAAAACAAAGAATGATAATTTTTTTTTTTTTTTAATGAAATGGTATCAAATTTTATAGATTTTATTTTTTATTTTTCTCTATGAATTTTTTTTTCGTTAACTATGTTAAAATGGCTGAAATGTTATTTAATGTATATTGTAATTAAATTTTTCTGAATCAGTTACAATTTTTAATAATTTTTTTAACTAATTTATTATAATAATTTTATTTTTAAGAGTTACTTATGAACCACAAATATGGACTAGATGTCACATTTTTCAACCCAAAGGATCCTCCAAATTCTTCCATGAATCCAAAGAAATTTTTTTATGTCAAAAGGTTTTGGGAAAACCGATGCACCTCCACTATATTTTTCTATTGTTTTTTTTCCAGAGTGATGAGCATATGATTGCACTATAGTTGGCTAATAATTTTTTTCAGTGTGAAGAGCATATTATTCAAATCATAACTTATTAATTTAATATTAATATTAAATTATTTAATCAAAAATTCGAGTTTTTTCAATGCCTCTAAAAACTAATGATTTGACATGATGAAAGTGTATTTTAAAAGAAAAGTGTGCACCTATATTATTTTTTTCATGATGAAATTTTACTTCTTTAATGATTTCATCCTTAAAACCTTAAGTTCTAAAAAGTGTCTAGGATTGTATTATATATAGTTGTTCATATATTCTTATGTCATTGTTTTAGTAATTCACCAGTAACATAAAATAAACATTCCCCATGTGCTTCAAAGGCATGCAAACATAATCTTGTGGTTAATACAAAATAATCTGAAGATTCAACATTTACAAAAGTAAGAAAAATAAATATAACAGAATTAGTATATTGCCAATATTATATACAAATATTTCAATGTACAATAAAGTAGGTGTTTTATTTAATATTAGTAATTACACACACACACACACACATATATATATATATATATATATATTATATCTATATTAATAATTAATTAATATTTAGATTTATTAATATTAATAATTTTATAATTAATATTAACAATTAATTAAAATTAGTTTTATAAGTAACCAGATTTATTAACATTAATGTTTATTGATAATTAATATTAACAATATTTATAGGTGAGATTTATAATTAATTAATGTTAGCCTTTATAATTTTTTGGAAATTAGTTGGCTAGTAAGGTACTACTTTAATCGTTAATTAATATCTAGATATTTTATATTAAATATAAAATAAATATATATTAATTGACCATTAAAAAACTATTATGTTAATAAACAAATTTATAATAAAATACTATTATTAATTAATTATTAAGATTAGTTAATTAATTAATTAATTAATTAATGATTAACTAGTATACATTATTTAGTTTTAATATTTAATTATAACAATAATATAATATTAAGACATATATAATATTTTTGACATGTTAATAATATTACTATAATATTTAATTTATATTAATTAGAGTTTAACTTAATATTAATGACATAATAATAATTTATTAATCTACACATTAACTATAAATTAATTTATGCATTATCTCATTTAAGTATGATTTAGTATTGTTGAGATTGTAAATTATAGTTAATATGGTCATCATAGTCAACAATATTCAACATGAATACCTTAGTGAGTTATAGTTAGCAAAGTTATTTGTATGTACATATAGTTAACCATAATGAGCTATATTTAGACAAGATGGATGTCCATGGTTGAACATGGATACCTATAGTGGATGATTAGGGTTGACTTAGTCAACCCATAGTTGACCACATTATTTAATAATAATAATATTATAGCTATTAAGGTTAATTATAACAATAATACTAAAGTTTTATCTTAAAATTTAATTATATAATTTAATCATTTTAGTAAAAATATTAATATATTAATAATATTATTTAAATCTTAATAAATTTATAATATTATATATTAATAACTATATATTAATATATTGGTCTATAAATTAATAGATCAATAATGTCTTGATTATAAACAAATATTAAGTGGATGGCCAAGGTTAGCCATAGTCAAACCATGGTTAACTATCCACAACCACTATTGCAAATGTAACAGTACTTAAATCATGGTCAACTATAAATAGACCATTGTCAAATGATGGTTTCAATATGATAATCAATCATGATCAACAATGGTCCAACGTCACATTGTGACAAAGGTTGTCTGAATATGAAAATCAATCATGGTCAACCATCGTTCAGTGTTGCATTGTGAGAAATATTGTCTGAATATGAAAACAAACCATGCTAAACCATGGTCCAACACTACATTGTGACAACGATTGTCTCAATATGAAAATAAATCATGATCAATCATAGTCTAACGTCGCATTATTACAAAGATTGTGTTAATATGAAAATCAATTATGGTCAACAATGGTCAATCATGTTTATATTATGGTTTATAATATTTCTCTTAGGGTTCATATAACTTGGGTATATAATATTAAACCCTTAGGTTTAATATTATTCCCTTGGACTTTTAATATTAATTCATTGTTTTTGTTAGTCCCTTGGGTTTATTAATATAAGGGTCCATATTTTGAGGGTATAATATTATTCATAATTTTTATAATATGAATCCAACCATAGTCAATCATATTCATATTTGGTTAACCATAGTCACCATAATCAATCGAAAAATATTGTCTCAATATGAAAATAAATCACGGTCAACCATGGTCCAACGTCACATTGTGACGAGGATTGTGTCAATATGAAAATCAATCATGATCAACCATGGTCCAATGTCGCATTCTGACAAAGATTACATCATTATGAAAATAAACCATGGTCAACGATGGTCAAACATGTTTAATTTTAACATTAATTATTAATATTAATAACATTAAATAATATTATCATGGTCAACCATGGTCCAACGTCACATTATGACAAAATTTATCTTAGTATGAAAATCAACCATGGTCAAGCATGCTCCAATGTCGCATTGTGAAAAATATTGTCTCCATATAAAAATCAATCATGGTCAACCATGGTTCAACCTCACATTGTGAAAAAGATTATCTCAATATGAAAATCAACCATGGTGAAAATCAATCATGGTCAACCATGGTCCAATGTCCGATTCTGAAAAATATTGTGCCAATATGAAAATCAAACATGGTCAACCATGGTCCAACATCGCATTGTGACAAATATTGTCTTAATATGAGAACCAACCATGTTCAACCATGGTCGAAATTTACATTGTGACAATGATTGTTTCAATATGAAAATCAATCATGATCAATCATGGCCCAACGTTGCAAGATGACAAAGATTGTGTTAATATGAAAATCAACCATGGTCAACAATGGTCAATCATTTTATTTTTGGGTTTATAACATTTATCTTAGGGTTCATATACCTTGGGTATATAATATTAAACCCTTACGTTTAATATTATTCTCTTGGGTTTTTATTATTAATCCTTTGTGTTTATTAGTCCATTAGGTTTATAATACCAATACCTTAGGTTTTATAATATTAATAACCCCTTGGGTTTATTAATATATTGAGCTTAAAATATTATTTCTTAGTCTTTATTAATTTGTTAGTTTTTATTAATCTCTATTGTTTTTAATATTGATCCCTTTGTCTTATTGATCCTTTAGGTTTTTAATATTTATCCCTTCGGTTCATCGATATCTTTGGTTTATAATATTAAACCCTTGGGTTTATTGGTTCTTTTGATTTATAATGTTAATCACCCATTGGGTTTATTAATCTCTTGAGTTTAAAATATTAATTCTTAGGGTTTATTAATCTCTATTATTTTTAATATTGATCCATTGTCCTTATTGATCTCTTAGTTTTATAATATGTATCCCTTGGGTTCGCTGATTTCTTTGGTTTATAATATTAAACCATTGGGTTTCTTATTTCTTTTGGTTTATAATGTTAATAATAACGTTGGTTTATTAATATCTTAAGTTTAAAATATTGATTCTTATGGTTTATTAATTTATTAGGTTTTTTAGTTTAAAATATCAATTCTTAGGGTTTATTAATATCTTTTCTTTTTAATATTGATCCCTTGGCTTTTTTTATCCCTTATGTTTTTAATATTTATCCCTTGAGTTCACTGATTCCTTTAGTTTATAATATTTAAACTTTAGGTTTATTACTTCTTTTGGTTTGTATTAGTAATAATCTCTTGGGTTTATTAATCTCTTGAGTTTAAAATATTAATAGTTAGGGTTTATTAATTTTTTAGGTTTTTGTGTTTTAAATATTATTTCATATGCTTTATTAATCTCTTGAGTTTAATATGTTAATTATTAGGGTTTATTACTTTCTTAGGCATTTGGGTTTTAAATATTATTTATTAGGGTTTTCTAATCTCTTGAGATTAAATTATTTATTCTTAGGGTTTTTTTATTTCTTGGTTTATAATATTAATATTTATCTTTTACTTCACCAATTACTTGGGTTTATAATATTAAACTGTTGGGTTTATTAGTTCTTTTTTCAAATATTAATAATTCTTTGAGATATTGGTAAGAGATATACCCTTATTATAAATATTAATAAAATATTATTGTTATGTTATTTTTTAATTATATTATTGTTTGAGTTAAAACTATTAATATATTGAAATAATTTAAGAATATATTTTTATTATATATTTCAGTATTGAATAACATAATATTACATATTCTAATATATTACATTATTTTGTTTTATAATATTAATAACCCCTCGGGTTTATTAGTTATTTTGATTTATAATGTTAATCACCTTTTGGCTTTATTAATCTCTTGAGTTTAAAATATTAATTTTTAGGGTTTAGTAACCTCTATTGTTTTTAATATTGATCCATTGTCATTATTTATCACTTAGTTTTATAATATTTATCCCTTGAGTTCATTGGTTCATTTGGTTTAGAATATTAAACATTTGGGTTTATTAGTTCTTTTGGTTTATAATGTTAATAATCTCGTTGGTTTATTAATATATTAAGTTTAAAATATTGATTATTATGGTTTATTAATTTACTAGGTTTTTTAATTTTAAATATCAATTATTAGGGTTTATCTTGTGTTTTTAATATTGATCCCTTGGCCTTATTGATCCCTCATGTTTTTAATATTTATCCCTTGGGTTCACCAATTCCTTTGCTTTATAATTTGTAAACCTTGGATTTATTACTTCTTTTGGTTTGTATTATTAAAATATTAATAATACCTTGGGATATTGGTAAGAGATGTACACTTATTATAAATATTAATAAAATATTATTATTATGTTATTTTTTAATTATATTATAGTTTGAGTTAAAACTATTAATATATTGAAATAATTTAAGAATATATTTTTATTATATATTTTACTATTGAATAATATAATATTATATATTATAATATATTCTATTCTATTGTTTTATAATACTAACAATCTTTTGGGTTTATTAATCTTTTGAGTTTAAAATATTATTTCTTAGGCTTTATTAATCTCTTAGGTTTTTGAGCTGAAAATATTAATTGTTAGGTCTTATTAATCTCTATTGTTTTTAATATTGATCCCTTGGCCTTATGGATCCTTTAGGTTTTTAATATTTATCTTTTGGGTTCACCGATTCCTTTGGTTTATAATATTAAACCCTTGGGCTTATTAGTTCTTTTACTTTATACTGCCAATCACTCCTTGGGTTTATTAATATCTTGAGTTTAAAATATTAATTCTTAGGGTTTATTAATCTCTATTGTTTTTAATATTGATCCCTTGTCCTTATTGATCCCTTAGGTTTATAATATTTATCCCTTGGGTTCGCTGATTCTTTTGGTTTATAATATTAAACCCTTGGGCTTATTAGTTCTTTTGGTTTATAATGTTAATAATATCATTGGTTTATTAATATATTAAGTTTAAAATATTTATTCTTAGGGTTCATTAATCTCTTGGGTTTTTAATATTTATCCCTTATTCCTTATTGTTTTTAATATTGATCCCTTAGGTTTATCTGATTATTTTAGTTTATAATATTAAACCCTTGGGTTTATTACTTCATTTTGTTTAGAATATTAATAATCCCTTGGAATATTAGTAAGAGATATAATATTAAACCCTTGGGTTTATTGGTTTTTTTTTTTAAATTAATAATCCCTTGGGATATTGGTAAGATATATACAATTATTATAAATATTAATAAAATATTATTATTATGTTATTTTTGAATTATATTATAGTTTGAGTTAAAACTATTAACATATTGGAATAATTTAAGAATATATTTTTAGAATATATTTTACTATTGAATAATATAATACTACATATTCTAATATATTATATATTAGAATATATTATATTTTTTGTTTTATAATATTAATAACCCCTTGGGTTTATTAATCTATTCGGTTTAAAATATTATTTATGAGGCTTTATTAATTTCTTAGGTTTTTTAGATTAAAATATTAACTATTAGGTTTTATTAATCTCTATTGTTTCTAATATTGATCTCTTGGCCTTATTGATTCTTTAGGTTTTTAATATTTATCCCTTGGGTTCACCAATTCCTTTGGTTTATAATATTAAACTCGAGTTTATTAGTTCTTTTGATTTACATTGTTAATCATCCCTTGGGTTTATTAATATCTTAAGCTTAAAATATTAATTCTTAGGGTTTATTAATCTCTATTGTTTTCAATATTGATCCCTTGTCCATATTGATCCCTTAGATTTATAATATTTATCCCTTGGGTTCATTGATTCATTTGGTTTATAATATTAAAAATTTGGGTTTATTAGTTCTTTTGGTTTATAATATTAATAATCCCATTGGTTTATTAATATCTTAAGTTTAAAATATTGATTATTATGGTTTATTAATTTATTAGGTTTTTTAGTTTAGAATATCAATTCTTAGGGTTTATTAATCTCTTGTGTTTTTAATATTGACCCATTGGCTTTATTGATCCCTTATCTTTTTAATATTTATCCCTTGAGTTCACCAATTCCTTTGGTTTATAATATTTAAACCTTGGATTTATTACTTCTTTTGATTTGTATTATTAAAATATTAATAATCTCTTGGGATATTTGTAAGAGATATACACTTATTATAAATATTAATAAAATATTATTATTATGTTAATTTTGAATTATGTTATGGTTTGACTTAAAAATATTAATATATTGAAATAATTTAACATATTTTTATTATATATTTTACTTCAATAGTATACTATTACATATTCTAATATATTATATTTTTTTGTTTTATAGTATTAATAACCCTTTGGGTTTATTAATCTATTGAGTTTCAAATATTGTTTCTTAGGCTTTATTAATTTCTTAGCTTTTTGAGTTTAAAATATTATTTCTTAGGATTTATTAATTTCTTAGGTTTTTGAGTTTAAAATATTAATTATTAGGTTTTATTAATCTCTATTATTTTTAATATTGATTCCTTTGCCTTATTGATCTTTTAGGTTTTCAATATTTATCCCTTGGGTTCATTGATTCCTTTGGTCTATAATATTAAAACCTTGGGTTTATTACTTATTTTGGTTTATACTGTTAATCACCCCTTGGGTTTATTAATCTCTTGAGTTTAAAATATTAATTCTTACTGTTTATTAATCTCTACTGTTTTTAATATTGATCCCTTCTCATTATTGATCCCTTAGGTTTATAATATGTATCCCTTGGGTTGGCTGATTCCTTTAGTTTATAATATTAAACCCTTGGGTTTATTAGTTTTTTTGGTTTATAATGTTAATAATCTTGTTGGTTTATTAATATCTTTAATTTAAAATATTGATTCTTATGGTTTAATTTATTAGTTTTTTTAGTTTAAAATATCAATTTTTAGGGTTTATTAATCTCTTGTGTTTTTAATATTTATTTCTTGGCCTTATTGATTTCTTATGTTTTTAATATTTATCCCTTGGGTTCACCAATTCTTTTGGTTTATAATATTTAAACGTTGGGTTTATTACCTCTTTTGGTTTCTGTTATTAATAATCTATTGGGTTTATTAATCTCTTGAGTTTAAAATATTAATTGTTAAGGTTTATTAATTTCTTAGGTTTTTGGGTTTTAAATATTATTTCATATGCTTTATTAATCTCTTGAGTTTAATATGTTAATTCATAGGGTTTATTACCTTCTTAGGCTTTTGGGTTTTAAACATTATTTCTTAGGGTTTTTTAATCTCTTTAGATTAAATTATTTATTCTTAAGGTTATTTTATTTCTTGATTTATAATATTAATATTTATCCTTTGCTTCACCAGATTTATAATATTAAACACTTGAGTTTATTACTTCATTTTGTTTAAAATATTAATAATCCCTTCAGATATTGGTAAGAGATATACACTTATTATAAATATTATTATTATGTTATTTTTTAATTATATTATAGTTCGAGTTAAAACAATTAATACATTGAAATAATTTATGAATATATTTTTATTATATATTTTACTATTGAATAATATAATATTACATATTCTAATATATTATATTTTTTTGTTTTATAATATTAATAACCTCTTGGGTTTATTAATTTATTGAGTTTAAAATATGATTTCTTAGGCTTTATTAATTTCTTAGGTTTTTAAGTTTAAAATATTAATTATTCTATTTTATTAATCTCTATTGTTATTAATATTGATTTCTTGGCTTTATTGATATTTTAGGTTTTTAATATTTATCCCTTGGGTTCACCGACTCCTTTGGTTTATAATATTAAACCCTTGGGTTCATTAGTTCTTTTGGTGTATATTGTTAATCACCCCTTGGGTTTATTAATCTCTTGAGTTTAAAATATTAATTCTTAGGGTTTATTAATCTCTACTGCTTTTAATATTGATCTCTTGTCCTTATTGATCCGTTAGGTTTATAATATTTATCTCTTGGATTTGCTGATTCCTTTGGTTTATAATATTAAATCCTTGGGTTTATTAGTTCTTTTGGTTTATAATGTTAATAATCTTGTTGGTTTAATAATATCTTAAGTTTAAAATATTGATTCTTATGGTTGATTATTTTATTAGGTTTTTTAGTTTAAAATGTCAATTCTTAGGGTTTTTAATATTAATCTCTTGCGTTTTTAATATTGATCCCTTATGTTTTTAATATTTATCTTTTGGGTTCACCAATTCCTTTGGTTTATAATATTTAAACCTTGGGTTTATTACTTCTTTCGGTTTGTTTTATTAATAATCTATTTGGTTTATTAATCTCTTGAGTTTAAAATATTAATTTTTAGGGTTTATTAATTTCTTAGGCTTTTGGGTTTTAAATATTATCGCATATGCTTTATTAATCTCCTAAGTTTAATATTTTAATTCTTAGGGTTTATTACTTTTTTAGGATTTTGGGTTTTAAATATTATTTCTTAGGGTTTTTGAATCTCTTCAGATTAAATTATTTATTCTTTTAGGGTTATTTCTTGGTTTATAATATTAATATTTATTCTTTGCTTCACCAATTACTTGGGTTTATAATATTAAACCCTTTGGTTTATTAGTTCATTTTGTTTAAAATATTAATAATTCCTTGAGATATTAGTAAGAAATATACACTTATTATAAATATTAATAAAATATTATTATTATGTTATTTTTGAATTATATTATAGTTTGACTTAAAACTATTAATATATTGAAATAATTTAATAATATATTTTACAATTGAATAATATATATATATATAGTATGAAGATAGTTAATATTATTAATATATTATAAGTAAATATGTCAAATATATTGGTAATTATTTTCATAAATATATAATATTTATTTTGGTGAAATACATGTGGTGGGTCTTTCTATCCGTCTATATCAACCACATTAGTAAATGTGGTTGTGCTAGTTTTAAACTTATAAATTTAAACTTTTTAAGAATAAACACATGCTTTTAACCATTAAATACACTATAACATTTTATATTCATTATAATTTATATGATTTAATTTAAATAAAAGAAAAATAATTTTTCCTCCATCTCCTTTATATAAGAAATAAAAAAAATATTAAACTCAAAACCCAATTTTCCATATTTCATTTATTTCTTTTATAATTTCAATTATAGCCAACTTACTCAATAGTTCTAGTTCGATTTCCATTTCTCTCCATTTTTTTCAGTCTTCTTTTCTTCATTCTCTTCCCATGCCTATATCATTGGTCTCTCATTTTCTTTTATATAAAACATTTCCCATTTTTTAAATGAGAAAAAGTTGTTTTCATAAATTGGTTTTAAGTTTTTTTGGAAGTTGTTTAATGAAGTGTTTGCACAATTAAATATGGAAATTTGGGTAATTGTTTTTTTTAATGTTCCAATAGTAATGTTTGAATCATATTTTTATGGTGGAAATAGATTTAGTATCATCAAAATCTTCAAAAACACCCAAAATTTTGAAGTTTGACAGCTATAATCAAAATTTACAAAAATTCTCCCAAATTTTATTAAAATTTTTTATAATCTCAAAACAATTTAGCAGGCGTGATTTTCAGACCATTTTAGCAAGGCTAGAATGCAACGTTTTCTTAAGCATAAAACATGGAAAATTTCTATAATTTTCAGAACAATTTAGCAAGCATGATTTTCAGATCATTTTAGCAGGCTAGAATGAAGCGTTTTCTTCTGCATAAAAAATGTGCCAATTCATCCTAAAATAAATCTGCTTCATTCATATAGAACCTTATGGAACCTGTGGTTTCGCTATTTAAAGTTGTCTTGAATGTGACCGCCGATAATAGCATCGCCTTATGTTGCAAGTGGAGTTCATGGACATGGCTGAAAATGCAAGCACCTTCTATTAAAAATATTATGTGCAAAAACTAGAAATCTACCTTTTCTTTACGTACTTGAATACCTTGAGTAGGATGATAGTAGCCCAAATGAATACCATGGTTCTAAGCCTAAAGGTAACCTTCCCATTCCAAGGAAAAATATTGTAATTTTTTACAAGGGAGCTACAACCTTAGTACTAGGATGTAATTGTCTCCCTATGTGGTTTAAATGGATAAACTCGTTTAGGACTTCTAAATTTATTTAGTGACGTAATATTTATATAAAGGAGTAATTTGAATTTTCAATTATTTATCATGCAGTGTAATTTTTTTTTTAAATATATTATTTTAATATATAAATAAGTTGAACACTGTGAAAAATTAAATCACTTAAATGATACAAATTAAATTTATATAATCTAAAAAAATGGAAAAAAATATACCAGGAAAACTCAAAAACTTTGGATGTTAGTGATTCAACCTTGACATTCCTTGTTTTACGGGGACTAACATCTCTAACCTGTAATTTCATTAACCAAGATTGATTATGGTAACATTATTTAGATAGTGAAAATGTTCACAAAAGTTTATATGAGATAAATATTTTATTTCTTTTGTATTGTAAAAAAAAAAATATATGAAACTAGTAAAGGATAATAATATTAACTATATAAGAATAAATGAGTTATTTAAATTAGAAATGGTATAAACTATCAAAAATTTAAGTAACTTTACTTTACCTTTCTTATAATAGTATAAGCCTTAAAACATTTAAAAATATGTTTTTTTAATAAATTGTAATATAAAATTTAATTATAGTAAATATAGAATATACACACTATAATTTTAAATATAAATTTATATATGAAACTTTCCTATATTAGTATAGAACTTAAAATATTTAAAAATGTGTGTTTTTTAGATTGTAATATAAAATTTAATTATAATAAATATGTAACTTTTTATAAATTGACATGATAATTTATTTTCTTTATTATTTAATTTTATAATAAAAGGATTGTAATGAAAGTTTTTAGGTTTTCTTAATTTTAAATTTTGGATGGTTAATGAGTTAGGAAGATTATTTGTGACACCTTTGGTGATGTAAGTAATAATTATTTTATTTTATTTTATTTTACTATGTAAAGTTTGGTAGTTGTGTATAGGTTAGTAAAAAAACTTACAATGTATTTATTATTTTAGTTTTCTTTAAAACACGGTTAGGCTTAGTAAGAAAAATGATAAGGTATAGATTTTAAAAGAAAATATTTATTTTCCAGGCAGTTAGAGACTTATTCCTTTTCGCTCTTAGTTGGTAAAATATATGAGTGACTAAGGGAATAGGCAGTGAACGAGAAAATCAAGTTAGTGGCATGATGTTGTCAAAAAGCAACACTTGCACTACAAAGGGGTCTTCTTGAGTTTGTTGAAGCCACTGGAAGGCCCAAGAAAGCTTTTATGGACTGAACTTGCATCTTGAGGTTTAAGAAAGGTTGATGTTTTGACGGGCTTGGGAAGCTTAAGAGGCTCAAGGGGAGATTTGTACGTAATCACCAGTCTCAAAGGCTAAAAAAGTCCCACCTTCGTTCTATTTCTCTCACAGGGCTTACTAAGACCGATAAGTGTTGATTAATTTGAACTGAATTCGTTTTGGGTTTTTCTTGTGTGTAATGATGACCGGAACAAAAGGGTGGTATGTCTCTTAAAAAGAGCTGATATCTTCTTTCTTTTTATATATTGTAACCATCGTTTTTGTGGAAAACAAATGGTTAGACCTTTTATTATTAATTAAGGATTATTTAGGACTGTTGTGTCATTTCAATGAGAATATGTGAACAAAAATCAAATTTTATTTTTAATAAAGATTTACTGTGAAATTGGTTTCATAAGTAAGTTGATGGTAAAAAGTAAATCAAGATCTGGTGTTAGTTAGAAAAACAGTTTTCACAATTATCCAAAAAACTCTGGAATAAATAAAGCATTCCAAGGAGAGTTTGGGGTTGGATCTGTGAAAAAAGAAACTCTGTAAGCTGGAAGGAAAATACATTTTCCAGAATAGACAATACTCTAGGTTGGAGATCTGGACCGGATTGTCCCGTGAGCTCCCCGGGACTGCTGTTTTTCGCTGGAGTCAGAGAGTTTGGACCGGACTGTCCCGAGAACCTCCTCTAGGAATTTTGTACTAACGATGACCCAGACTTGAGCTCGGGGGAGAACTGCAGGACGTAATTGCCCAGCTCGTGGAAGGGAGGCATAAACTACATCACTCGGATTCGAGTCATATGAGTAGATTTCAGTAGTTGTTATTAACAGAAAAGGATAATCGTTTGTTTTCGTTGTGTTAGACTAAGTATCTTATACTATTTTCCTGTGTTGAACATAAAGAAAAATGTTGTGTGTTTGGTAGTAACTGTTCCTTTTACTCCAGTGATGTTTTTTTTTTTATATTTAGAAAAGTAGGTTAAAAGGTTCTGTGTCCATAATAGTTAGAGGAATAATGTAACAGATTTTAAATGAGACCTGTTCAGTATTGAACCATAAATGTAGCAGTAGGAAGAAGCAATCTTCTTTTTATTTGAAAAAAAAAACAAATTAAGTACTGTAAGGTAAGGCATCACCCACATTATCAAAAAGAAATGAGGGAGACTGTTAACCCGTAGTGCCTGCAGAATAGGCTTCTGGGTTGGTCGTCTCTCTCTCTCTGATAGCTCGGACTGATAGGTGGTCTGGTCACTTTCAGAATAGTCTTTTAGAACTATGTAATAAGAACAGAAAAGTAAACCAGCAAGATTTTTATCGTTTCTCTTCCAGAACAGACATTCAAGATAACTGTACAACTCAACCAGGAAGCGAACCCCGAAGTAATGAAGAGCAAATACATATACACCAGTAACAAATGTCGACCAAAGGGGCGGAAACCCATGTAAATACAAATTTCAGTTGAAATATCGCAAACATGCATGGTGGCTACCATAATAAAAACAAACTATAACCTCATGTAGCCTACGGCCATAACCTATAGCAGCGAAATTTCTGGATTTATGCTTACACAAAAATCATCGAATCACAAACATGAAAACTGAACAGTATACTGTATCAGAATGCAAAAATATATATATTCCTTTCTTTTACTCATAGTCCATAAAAGCATTTATCACCAAGAAACATTTAAGCCCATGACAAAGAGTAAATATCAGAGTAGACCTGAAACGAGTCTGTTCAGTATCTAGAAACCATTACAGGGTAAAAAGAATAAATACCGAGAGGGAGTAAACCCTCAAAAAAATCCTATTTAAAGCTTAATAGAGCCGTAAAACCCTGGCTAGGTTTAACTGAAAATTACATAATCATTGCCATAGAATAGCCCAGACTTAAACTAAGATAAGACGGTATAGAGACCCTATTTTCTCAGCGCCTTTAGCCAAGGAAATTCTGGAGAGGAGGTTCGGGTTCGAACTCCTTTAGCGAGAATTTAAATACTTGTGAAAATGATAAGTTTAGCCTTGTTGGAGCAGAACCGTAAGCAAACTCTTGAAGCAGTTGGATGGGAGGAAGGGTACCTGGCAGTTAAACAATATAGCAAAACTGTTAGCGAACCAAACCCTACTGTGAACTGATGCAATAACGGAAGCAACGAAAATAACCCGACTCAAAATGCCAAACATAATAATACCTTTGGAAATGCCGATAGGTCGACTGTGGCTGGAAGGAGAATGCTTGATACTGGCCAGTCGAGCCGGAGGAAACCATTAGACATAGAAACATAGTCAGTACGCCAATTCTCAGATGCATAGACAAGAGATAGAATAGTATCCACATATTTATCTCCAGAACTCGTATAAAAAGGACTAACGCAAGACTACAGGGTTGAAAAATGAAGTCAAGACAACACCTGGTGGCCGAGGTAGCTATCACACCCAAGAACACCATAATATGTCGGTGCAGAACTAAAATGGAGCAGGAAACCCTAAGGATAGCGGACCTTGCCTCCAAACGCACCGGCGAGGCGCAACAATGGACTGAGGATTCAGTTACCAGCTGGGTAGACATTATCCAGCCCTAATGAATCCTCACCGTAGGATCCAGATCTCAATCAAGGGCCAGATTTCGTCGGTGACAGATCGAAGGGACAGGGTCGATAATCTCGAGTTAATCATCGAAATAACCAATGCTCGAGAAATATATTTCATAGTTAAGAATTACATATAAGCAGAAGCCTCCAAAACTTAACATAAACTTCAATGCCGTGACATGTGATATTAAATAGACATATGTACAACCATGAAATAAAGACAAGCCTTAATCTAACTTGATATAGTCGAACCATAGAGCTGGCAGTGTATCACCATAAATGTATTTACTTGCATCATACTCAGCCATAAATGTCAACCACGCTATAATTATATAGGACAGATATAATAACTCTGCTGGTGGGTAAATGCGAACCACCATAAAAATAGTTTTTTTTATTGGTGTAAATTTGTTTTAATCTGTGTACGTTACATATATAATATTTATATGTGCACACATAAAGAAAATGATTAAATGAATGTAGGACAATGAGTTGATTGTTGGAATAATTGTTCATAGGATTAATAACCTGGTAATAAACTATGTATATTGCTTCTCTTACACGAATATATGCTCTCGTGGGTGAATGGGAATTATATTCTCTCAAAAGGAAAAGACCATATAACGGATTTTTCGTACTTCCGAGAGAGGCACATGATTAGACTCTTTGCCCTAAAAGAAAGGAAATAGAGTAACAGTAATAACATAACTTTCCCAAGAATTTACAATTAGAGTAAGAGAATCATTTTTATGAATTAAACCATGATTGTAATTAAATTGTTTCTTGTAATTAAGGAAATAGGGTTTCTCATGACTTGTTAGGGTTATTGTAACCATTAGTTTAATTTCTAAACTATTGGTTAAAAGAAACATCCATGTAAGGAAGAGGGGTTCTGACTTGTGTACTATGAAGTGAAGAAGGAGAGAGAGTTGTATTTCTCTAGCTACTTGAATTAGTGGAAAAAAATCTGAGCTATCCTACACTTTTTGGAAGGTGGATTGGACCGTAGTCCAGGATCTCTTTCGTGCACTATTTTTCTTTCTACTTGACTCAGGAATGGAGCATGGGAGAGGGGGAGGTGGATTATGTAATTTCCTCATGCACGGTAGGGAGGACAACCACAGTCAATCACAGATAAGTAGATTATACTGAAAATTGAATAAGTAATTAAGTAGAATGATACTGTGTTATTTCAAGAAGAATAGATTCTAGTTAATGTGTTTCATGCAGAAGAACCATAGAAAATCTACAGTTGTGAAAATAAAAGAGTTACTGTGTAAACTATTAGATTAAGTTATTATGTACACAGTAAATATTTTAGTATAATAGAAGGAATATAATAGAAGGAAACAAAATTTTGTATGCCATAGTAGGTGTTATTTAAAGAAAACACATTCAGTCATTATATTAAATTAAATGCCCAGTGAGTGCTTTTCCTATTACAGTAAGGATGAGAGGTGTGGTATTATAGGCAAAGAACAGCCAAAAGTTCCCGACATTTAACTAAATGTTGCACAATGAAATAAACTGAAAATAGAAGAACTTGAAGGTGAATCGGTAAGGAAACTTTGCCTGATTCCAAAGCCTGGAAGCTCTGGAACACAGGATTCTTGTTCCGACCACATAACTATACATGGACTAAAACGAAGAACCAATCAGTTCGATCGACTTCTAAAATTTTCTTCGTAGATATAGCAGAGAAACTGCAAAATTTATAAGACATAAACTTGTTGACAAAGATCAAAAGCTTTATAGTAAATATTTAGAAGCCGGGAAATATATTTCTTTCTCAGGAATGGACGTAGGACAAACATTACATATTCCTAAAGAAATAAATACAACTTGTAAATATACAATCTGGAAAAGTAACAGGAATAGTAAATGATGAGACTCTGTTCAAGTTGGTGGACAAACTATATGTTAATCATTCAAAACGAAACCTAGAAATTGGAAAATAATAACTTAAATACGATGAAAATCAAGGGTTAACACCATTGCAACTAATATAGAAAATTACCAAAGAATGTTATTACGATTACAAAAATTTATAGTATATAAAACATTAATGAAAGGTAATTGTCGTTAAAGTTTTTTTAACTTAAACAAGAACAGGATTCAAAAGACGATGAATTGGGAAATTATTTCAAAGAAAAACTTTAATAATACCATATCGCCAACTTAAAAGTCTGAACTGTGCAAACAGTTATAACCAAGAAAAAGTTGGGTGGCCAAGCCATGCTGTATAAAACATTTTGAACTAGTATATAAAAAAAAACAATAGACTCATAAAAGGAAGATGGCTTTCCCAATAGGCAAAGCCGTGAGCTAGTACAATGCTACAGGAACCCAACTGACTACATATTTTTGTAAAGGGCTAAGACTCCAATCTAGAAATCTAGATTTCTAAGTCGAATACATGAAAGGTACCTGTTAAATGTGAAAGGAAAGAAGTTTAGTGGTGGAAAAAGGAACACTACCAAGAACCCTTTATTCCAAATAGTTTTCTCCCATTACAATCTACCATTACCTGCAAATGAACGATCGACAAGTTAAACAATGTTTATAGAACCATATTTGCCAGAAAGAAAACATTAGGGCAAGTAAACATAACTGCAATATAACTTTTATAGTGTATACCTAGATGGTTGGGTTGCGCTAACCTGCAATGACACCATTACGAATTTGAGGGTAATTATCTGTAAAAAGAAATGAAAACAATGAAATTCAAAATCGACTTTATAGGACGAAAATGGTGTTACCTTTATTTTCTACCCTTTGTTCCAGTAGATAAAGCCGAGCGGAGTCACGAGAACTGATCCCAAAAGGGTAAAACATGCCACCTTGTAACCCTAGCTATTTAGCGCAGACGCGAGACGAGATGGGCAGTAGCTCGAAGTATAGCGAGGAAGACTAAGGTATCAAACTCTATGGAAAAGAAATTAAGGTGAACCATATACTTCTACAATAAAGAAAAACTCAACAAAATTCTCAGTGCTGGAACTAATTACAATGTGGGTGGTCAAAAGCGGTAAACCTGATGAAGACACAAATAGGATCTAATACCGCAACAACAGATTCTTCTATCAAGCAGCGAGATGAATAGGCAAAAGGTTTCCTCCTGCAGAGGGCTGGGACGGAAGCTGAGAGCTCTGGCTCTGGAGAGCTGTGATAGAATGCTGGAAGACAAAATAAAAATGGTTATCACGGTGAGGTCAATACCTCAGAACCCTAATCTTACAGCTATCATTGGATCTAGGTTTAATATATCTATGGTGTAAAACCTTATAGTTGTATCACTTTAATGCAAATCCATCATGGGGGTGGATATTCCAGGAACATCATAGGTGCCATAACCTGAATAGTGTGATACTGTGCTGTTGATTTAAATTATCAACTCAGATTGTAGATGCACCATAAATGTGAAGTAAAGTAAAGATCTTAATTGGCGGACAAGTGTTCACACATCGAGTAGCGAGAAAAATTAGATGTATGGATATAGGATTGTCATGACTATTTTTATTAAGGATGTTTATGTGTGTGATTTGGGTTTACAATGTAATGAAATTAATCAATTATATATATAAAGGTCAAGCTTTAAGTTTTAAAGTTGGGTTGTTTATGTTATAGACTATGTGAATGGAGGCACAATGATTTATTAATAATTATGTGTAGGATGAAAAGTAAAAAAAAAAAAATATGAATGTAACGATGGTTGTGACAAGTGGTATCAGAGCAGTGTTAGCATGCTAGGACCCTATGTGTCATCTAACGTTTTAAATTTGTGTGTATACTGATGCACAAAGAAATAAAAGAAGTATAACATGAGACAATATGAGGAGGGGCAAACACAAAAGCCACCCTAGAACGCTGGGGAAACTCAACCCAAACCAGAAATGAATCTAGAGATGTTGATGCAGCTGAGTGTGGATCATCACCAGCAAACCAGTAGACTGTTGGAAGAGCATCAACACCAAACCAGTATCCTCTTAAATACAGTACAAAGGTTACAAGAGGAAATAGAGAGGGTGCAAAGTGATAATGCACATTTGATGTAAGAGTAGGAGAGTATATTAAAAAGCCTCTTAGACAGACATAATCAAGGGATTGAATAGCCTAGCGCTGATAAGGATTTTTTGCATGAAGGAAATGAGAAAAAAACAAGATACCATGCCACCGACAGAATGGAGAGAAGTCAGTCTCAGCAGATTAATATCAATAATAACTACAATGAGGCTGAGTCAGATAATGTAATAGATCAGAAAGATGTTAAGAAGCAAAATATGGAACTAGAAGGTGAATTTTGAAAGATAAAACCACCTATGTTTGATGGAGTAGAGGAAGAAGTGGCTGAGGCATGGCTGATAAACATGAATAAGTATTTTCATGTTTATGAATACCGTAGTAATATTTAAGCCATATTGGTTATTTATGAGTTGAGGGAGAAAGCCACACTATGGTGGGAGGAAGTGAAAAACGTCTGTAGTATAGATGACTAGGACGTGACCTTGGATTCGTTCCAGCATTATTTTAAAGATAAATACTTAACTTAATGCTTCTATGATAAAAAATATAGGGAGTTCCATTACTTAAATCTAGGACAAATGACGACAGGTGAATACATCACCAACTTTACTTCCTTACTTCGCTATGTTCCTTATCCAAGAGATGAAAATGAAAAATTGCAGTGGTTCCTGAGTATTTTTCTGATTCATATGAAGGAACGTATTGAGTTTGGGAATCCCAAAACTATGGATGAGGCAATTAGAAAGGAAATGATGTGCTATCACTAAGCTAAAGAAAAAGGAGAACAAGGTAAAAGCTGGCAAACAAAGAAACAACATAAGGGTAGTTCTGGTTTCATGAAAAATAGAACCAGTAATTTCAAGAATGTTGTGAGAAGTTCAGTTAGAAAACAATTTGGTAAAATTAATCAAAGAGTAAAATGGCCTGCAGAAGATAGACCCATGGAAGCTTCCTGTAAACTGGAAAAAGTACAAAATCAGAAGCCACCCTTACAATGTTGGGTGTGTGGTGAGGCACACTACTACAAAAATTGTCCATGGTGAGGAAGGAGCGAGGCGGTTACCAACTTACAGGAAGCCTCAACTGTAGGCGATGTAGCCAGAAATATACCCAGAAATAACATAGCTCTGGAAGATCGACAGGCAGATTATCAACCGACAATGATAGAATTAGAAGGTAAATTAATATCCCAACCTATTTCTATTTTGGTATTCCAAGGTGCCAATTTAAGCTATGTAAGTCCCAAAGTAGTATAGACTTGTAAATTGCAGAGTCAGAAATTTATAAATCCATGGATGGTACAGTTAGCCATGGGAGAAAAGAGAAAATTTTATGCGAAGATTCTAAAGTTTTCTCTGGAAATTAGTGAACAAAAGCTAACTATAGATTTGACTATATTACCCCTCGGATCCTATGATGTGCTACTTGGTATGGAATCGTTGGAGAAGCACTTGAAGTTAGTATACTGTAAATAAAATATCATCTATTACATAATGAAATATGGAACCCGTAAGGAAATTCAAGGTATAAAGAAACCTCTGAAGTTGTGTCCTATTATAGCATATCAGATGGGTAACTGCATGAGGAAGAGATTCTAGTTATATTCCATCCAAGTGGGTTTTACTAATTCAAAAGAAAAGGCTCTAATGATGGAAAATATCCCAATAGTGAAAGAGTTTATGGATGTATTTCCAGAGGAAATACCAAGCTTGCCACCCAAAATGGACATTGATTTTACCATAGAATTAATACTAGGAGCATCACCCATTTCAAGGACACCATACCAAATGAGTGTACCAGAATTAACTGAAATGAAGATGCAGTTACACGAACTACTGGATAAAGGGTACACCCTACCAAGTGTATCCCCTTTGGGAGCACCAGTACTATTTGTGAAGAAGAAATATGGAACCATGCGAATGTGCATTGATTATCGCCAGCTTAACAAATTAAATGTAAAAAATAGATACCATTTATCACGAATTGATGATCTATTTGATCAAGTGAAGGGAGCTACCATGTTTTCAAAGATAGATCTGAGGTCAGGAAATCATCATATTCGAATAAAATATGAATACATACATAAAACTAATTTTCGTACTAGGTACAGACATTACGAGTTTGTAGTATTACCTTTTATATTGGCTAACGCACCAGCAAAATTTATGAGGTTAATGCATGGTATATTTCACCCCTTTTTGGATAATTTTATATTAATTTTCATCGATGAAATTTTATATATTCCAATAATGTGGAAGAACATAAAGAGCACTTACGGATAGTGCTAGAAATGCTACGGAAGCACCAGATGTATGCCAAGTTTAGAAAGTGTGATTTCTTCAAGGAGGAAATATAGTACCTTGGTCACGTTATTTCTACTGAGGATATTTCAGTTGGCCCAAAGAAAATCAGAACGATTATGGAATGGAAAGTACCCCAAAATGTGGCAGACATCTGATCTTTTATGGGTTTGGCCAGTTATTATTGGTGGTTTATTGAAGGTTTTTCAAAAATTTCTTTTCCAATTACTTCCTTACAGGGGAAGGGGAAAATATTTAAGTGGACGAAGGAATGTCAAGAAAGTTTTGAAAGGTTGAAATTGTTATTGACTACCACTACAGTATTAAGGGTAGCAGATCCAATAAAGAGTTTGAAGTCTGCATAGATGCATGCAAGGAAGGAGGTGGGGTGATTTTTTCACAAGAAGGTAAGTTTGTTGCCTATGAATCTTGAAAATTAAAGTATCATGAGAAAAGGTACTCAGCTTACGATTTGGAGCTGACAGTAGTAGGGCATGCGATCCGGATATGGAGGCACTACTTAAATGGAAAGAGATTTGTACTCAAAATTGATCATAGCAGCCTAACAAGTTATTTTAAGCAAGCTAACCTTAATACTCACCAAGCAAGGTGGAATGCCTTCTTCTATGAGTTTGACATTGATATGCAGCATGTGAAGGGTAAGGAGAATAAATTAGTTGATGTGTTAAGTATAAAATTGCATAATATTTATGACATGTACTATAATCAAGTTTAGTGCAGATTTTTGGAGAAAATAATAGTAGAAGCTGATAAAGATCCTGAATACCATTTTATGTGGCACCAAGCAGAGGAATTCAGAAAACAAGGAAAATCCGTTGATTACAAAATTAATAAAAATGGGTTGCTAACTTTTAAAGAAATGATTTTTGTTCCAAATCGAATGAAATTGAAGGAGTTGATTCTAAATGAGTATCACCGAAGTAACTACTTTGGACATCCTAGGTATCAGAATATTCTAACAGCAACAAGGAAAAATTATTTCTGGCTATGTATGAGGAGAGACATTGTGGAATATCTAAACAACTGTTTAGAATGCTAGAAAGTGAAAGTGGAGCACCGGTACCTAGCCGAGCTGATGTAGCTTATACCAGTACCTGAGTGGAAGTGGGAAGTGATATATTTAGACTTTATTACTAGATTACCAAGGTCAAAGAAGCATAGTGACTCTATAATGGTAGTAGTAGATCTATTAAGAAAATCATCACATTTTATACCTGTGCAGGCCACTTATAAGAAGGTTCAAATAGCAGACATATTTATGCGAGAGATCTTTAGATTGCATGGAATTCCAAAGACTGTCATATTTGACAGGGATGTGAAGTTTAATTCAGCATTCTGGAAAACGTTTTTTACAAGACTGGGAATTCAATTTAATTTCATAACTACTTACCATCTAGAGACGAATGAACAAACGAAGCAAGTGAATCAGATCCTGGAGGATATGATATGAATGTATGTGATGCAACAACCAACTAGGTGGGAAGAATATATGCGCCTAGTGGAGTTTGCATACAATAACAGATATCAGGAATCCCTTAAGACGAGTCTATTTGAAGCCTTATATGGATGACAATGTAGAACTCCTATTAATTGGAATAGCCTAGAAAAAAGGTTGATGATGGGACTAGAAATGCTAGCTGAGATGGAGACAGAAGTAAAGAAAAATTGACAAAATCTAAAGGCAGCTTAGGATACAAAAAATGTGTACGCTGATAAAAAGATGACTTATCATGAGTTTGAGGTGGGAGACCATGTGTATGTAAGGATTAAGCGAAAGAAAACCACTTTAAAATGGGCCTCTTGTGCCAAGTTGGCTCCCAGGTTAGCTTATCAATTGCCTTTTCCCAGTCATATTTGTGTACACAACATCTTTCATGTATCATTATTGAACTGATACATACATGACCCAAAACACGTAATCCAATGGAAGAGTATTCAGGTAGGATTTGAATACTAAACTTGATTAAAAACTATTAAAAATTTATGAGTAAACTAATTCAAGTTGGTTGATTGCAGGTCAAACGGCCGGTGAGTTCCTGGTCGAGCCTCAATGTATAATCGATTAGAGAGAAATCATGCTCCGGAAATGAGCCATCACCCAGTTTAAAGTTCAATGGAAGAACTTTGGCCCAAATGAAGCTACCTGAGAAGATAAAGGTTCTGTTCAGGAAGCATACCCTGAACTATTTGCTGGAGTATAATGTGAACACCGGGGACGGTGTTCACTTCCAAGGGGGGAAGTTGTAGCCACTGGCTTGATTGCCAAACTTTTGGTTAAAGTTATTTGTTAATACTTTTAGACATTTCTTGTTTTTATTTTGAAAATAATACATTATGAGGAGAAATTAAATTGGTTGTGGAATTGGTTCCATAGAGTGAAATACTGATGGTAAAAATATTTATTGCAACAAGTAGTTGAATGAAAATAGTTTAGTTAGTTACTCTTCCTCTATGGATAAAAGCAACATCCCTGTGAGGAAGAGGGGTTCTAACTTGTATGCTATGAAGTGAATAATGAGAGAGAGTTGTATTTCCCGAGCTAGTATAACCATTGAAAAAAACTCTTAGCTATCCTACACTTTTTGGAAGGTGGATTGGACCTGAGTCTCGAGATCTCTTCCGTGCACAATTTTTCTTTCTACTTGGCTCAAGAGTGGAGCACGGGGGGACGGGGGGCATTGGGCGAGGATGTAACCTCATCCACAGTATGGAGGACAACCACAGTCAATCACAGATAAGTAGATTCTACTGAAAATTGAATAAGTAATGAAGTAGAATAATATTTTTATTTTAGGAAGAATAGATTCTGGTTAACATTTTTCATGCACAAGAATCATAGAAAATCTACAGTTATGAAAATAAAAGAGTTACTGTGTAAACTGTTAGATTTAATTATTATGTACACAGTAAAGATTTTAGTATAATAGAAGGAAATAGAATTTTATATGTTGTAGTAGGTGTTATTTAAAGAAAACACAGTCAGTCATTATATTAAATTAAATTCCCAGTGATTACTTTTCCTATTTTGGTAAGGATGAGAGGTGTGGTATTATATGCAAAGAATAACCAAATATTCTTGATATTTAAGTAAATGTTGCACAATGAAATAAATTGGAAATAGAATAACTTGAAGGTGAATTGGTAAGGAAACTTTTCCCAATTCAAAAGCTCGAAAGCTCTAAAACACAGTATGGTTGTTCCAACCACATAACTATACATGGACTAAAACAAAGAATAGTTGGTCCGGTCGGCTTCTAAAATTTTATTTGTAGATATAGCAGAGAAACTGTAAAAATTATAAGACATAAACTTGTTGACAAAGATGAAGAGCTGTATAGTAAAAATTTAGAAGCTTGGAAATATATTTCTTTCTCTTAATAGGAATGAACGTAATACAAACATTACATTTTCCTAAAGAAATAAATACAACCTGTAAATATACAATCTCAAAAAGTAACAGGAATAGTAAATGACGAGACTCTGTTCAAGTTAGTGGACAAACTCTATGTTAATCATTCAAAACAAAACCCAGAAAGTGGAAAATAATAACTTTCATACGATGAAAATCAAGGGGTAACACCATTGCAAGTAATATAGAAATTTACCGAAGAATGCTATTATGATTACAAAAATTTACAGTATATAAAACAATACTAAAAGGTAACTGTCATTACAGTTTTTATAACTTAAACCAGAACAGGATTCAAAATACGATGAACAGGGAAATTGTTTCAAAGAAAAACTTTAATAATACCATATCACCAACTTAAAATTCCTACCTATTCAAACATTTATAACCAAGGAAAATTTGGGTGACGAAGCCGTGCTATATAAAACATTTTGAACCAGTATAAAAAAAAAACAATAGACTCATAAAATGAAGAAGGTTTTACCAATAGGCAAATCCGTGAGGTAGTACAATTCTATAGAAACCCAAGTGACTGTAGATTCCTGTAAAGGGCTAAGACTCCAATCCATAAATCCGGATTTTCGAGTCAAACATGTGAAAAGGTACCTGTTAAATGCAAAAGGAAAGAATTTCAGTGATGGCAGAAGGAACACTACCAAGAACCCTTTCTTCCAAGTAGTTTTCTCCCATAAAATCTACCATTACCTGCAAATGAATGACCGACAAGTTAAACAATGTTTATAGAACCATATCTACCGGAAAGAAAACATTATAGCAAGATAACTGTAGTATACCTTTTATAGTGTAAACCAAGATGGTTGGGTTGCGCTAACCTGTAATGACACCATTACGAATTTGAGGGTAAGTATCTATAAAAAGGAATGAAAACAACGAAATTAAAAATCGACTTTATAAGAAGAAAATGGTGTTACCTTTTTTTTCTACCCTTCATTCCAGTAGGTGAAGCCGAGCGGAGTCATGGGAATTAATCCCAAAAGGGTCAAAAATTCCACCCTGTAAACCTAGATATTCAACGCAAACAAGAGAGGAGATGGGTATTAGCTTGAAGTATGCCGAGGAATAATAAGGTATCAAACTCTATGGAAAGGAAATTAAGGTGAACCATACACTTATACAATAAGCAAAAACTCAACAAAATTCTTAGTGCCGGAACTAATTACCATGTGGGTAGTCAGAAGTGATTAAACCTGATGAATACATGAACAGGATCTAATACCGCAGTAGTAGATTCTTCTTTCAAGCAATGAGATGAATAGGCTAAAGGTTTCCTCCTACAGAGGACAGGGACGGCAGCTGAGAGCTCTGGCTTTGGAGAGCTGTGACGGAATGCTAGAAGACAAAAGAAAAACGGTTATCACAGTGAGGTCAATACCTCAAGACCCTAATCTTACAGCCACCATTGGATCTAGGTTTAATATATCTACAGTGTAAAACCTTACGGTTGTATCACTTTAATGCAAATCCATCATGGGGGTGGATATTCCAAGAACATCATAGGTGCCATAACTCGAATAGTGCGATATCGTGCTATTGATTTAAATTATCAACTCTGATCATAGATGCACCATAAATGAGAAGTACAGTAAAGATCTTAATTGGTGGACAAGTGTTCACACATCGGGTAGCGAGAAAAATATGGTGTATGGATATAGGATTGTCGTGACTATTTGTATTAAGGATGTTTATATATGTGGTTTAGTTTTACAATGTAATGAAACTAATAAATTATATATATAAAGGTCAAGCTTTAGGTTTTAAATTTGGGTTGTTTATGTTACAGATTTTCTGAATGGAGGCACAATGATTTATTGATAGTTATGTGTAGGATGGAAAGTAATTTATTTTTATGAATGTAACAATGGTTGTGACAATTATTTTGTGAGAGGAAAATAAAATAAATGGGTTGGTTCTCATTTAAAAGCTGAAATGTCACTGGAAAATGTTCAATTTTGTTAAAAGACCGTAGATACTTAAAATTGGGTGGAACAATTCTATGGGTTCAGACTTAGTTCCTCCTACGGTCACTGGGAATTTACTAGCTAAAACAATAAATTCATAAAAAAATTGAACATGATTGAAATTGTGCTAAAAAAACAAAAGGTCTCAGTATACATGATCAAACACAAATGTTGTGTTCAAGCATGACAATATATATATGTAACCAATAACAAATATCTAAATTTAAAAGCAATTTAGCATTCATCTAAAACAACTAAGTTATAAAGAGAATATAAACAAGAACGCACAACCAATTTATTATCAAATCGAAATCAATTAAACAATGAATTAACATCCTCATTAATCATGAATTTTTACACTCGAGAAGCCCGTAGTAGGAGAATATTAATAATATAAAAATAGTTACATGACTGTCATATGAACCTTGAAAATGAAGGAAGAAAACCTCAACTATTTTTTCCTAGAAATTATGTAGGGCTCATCCAAATGTTTGATACATAAAAATGGAACATATATACAACCCTTTGAGTGATTAGGAACAACATTTCATAGTTCGTTAAATAAACCATCATAACTGGAGAAGTTAAAAATCATTGCAGATTCAAAACCCTAACCATAATTTAAGAAGAAACTAGATAGAGAGGGAGAATTCAAAGTAAAAACTGGGAACAAGGAATCTTGAAGGATTATGAAGCCGTCGGAGCAAACTAACGAAAGGTAGGCATGGAACCAAAAGCTTTTCCATAGATGCAAGATAACCGAAATGAAATCATAAGAGATTATTCACAATGCCAAGTGAAACCAAAATTATGAAAAAAAAAATGAGAAGAATCGATACATGTATAGTTATACGAGCCGTGCGAACAAATGAACCATCATACCCTCAAGGCAACTTAAGTTAGGAAGGCACTGCGAAATTTTGTTATCTCATGTGATTGAATGAAAATTTAAGTACATAAACAAAAGGAAACCCCAATAATTTACCTGCGAACAAATAATAAATGCGTAAAGGTCAAATTTACCCTATGGAAAATGGTCGCCATAGCTAAATGATCACGTGCTCAATATTATGCTAAAAAATGAAAGTTTTCGGAATGGTGTGGAACCTGAAAAACCACATAGATCTCATCATTCTGAATCCGATGCAACTCTTTTCATGGAAAATCGACATTGTATCCTCCCAGAACATATCAAAAAATCGACATTGTATTTGACATTAAGGCGTTAGAGGAAAAAATAACGCGGAGACAAGTTCACCTCGAATTTGGGCAATTTATGCCCAGTTAGTGGATTTCGGGGTGAAATTATAGGATGGTGTGTGATTTGGAGGAATTTGTGGAGCAATTAGTGCAAAAACTTGGGGAATCCTTAACTAATTCATTTTTTGACTAAATTCGAAGTAGAAAGAGGCTACATAGGATTTTTTTGGCGTTCTTGAGCCATTGGAATATGTTTCAGAGTGGGTTGAGCAATGTAAACATATGTAATCACACTTTTGATCATAATAGAAGAGGGCCAAGTCATTGGAAGTGGACCAAAGAGACATAGCCCACATGGAGTGAACTCTTTCATCATGTGTTATTGTGTTACTGTTTATGGTGATGTTCATGTCTATTAGATGATGATGTTCAATATTTTTTTATGTTAATTTTCTCAAGAAATTCACATAAAACACAAAAAAACTCATTGTTAACTTGAAATTTACAACATAATCCTCAAGTACTTTTTTTATATTCTAAATTTGAATTTAGCACATTAAAAACTAATTTTCCCATTTAGATCAAGTCAGTATAAGAGAACTAGGCTTACTTGTGAAAGGAGGATTTAATTTTTTTTCAAGTGTTTAGATGCTTACAAGGTTGAAGCTCAAGAGAGGAGAAGGAAAGCTTGTGGCTGGAGGTTCTCAAGTTGGATCAAGGAGAAAGAGGGAAAATTTTCAACAATCTCCACCACAAGATCCACCTCCTGTGGTACCTGAGGCTTTAGTAAGCATGTCTCTTGAAGGAGGAAATGATAAAATGACAAACGATGAGAATTGTTTTACGGAGGATTTCTTTGACATGACAGAGATGGTGAAGGTCCTCTATCAAGAGAGGAATACAAGGTTTTAGGGTGAAATCGACAAGCCTCCAAGAGGAGAGGGTTATCTAGGAGGAAGAGGTAATGGAAATGATGATAAGCTGCCATCTACTCCACCATCATCCACACCAACATCTTCACCTTCATCTTCATCGTCTTCCACTACTACAACCCTTACTCATACTGATCAACATACCTCAAAAGTAATTGGTAAACAACCCTTGTTAAGACTTGATATTAAATTTAAGCTTCGTATGTATAATGGTGGAGTGAATTTAGAGAAGCTTGACAATTGGGTTCATCAGTTAGAGGTCTACTACTGGATTCAAAATCTCCAAGATGATGATTCAAATATTCAACTAGCTTCCTTGACACTGAAGGGTGAAACACTAGTATGGTGGGAAGCCAAGACACAAGATGAGAGAAAAAAAAAATGGTAAGATCTCAATCTCTTGGTCTAATTTCATTGCTGCAATTAAAATACAATTTTAGCCTCTAGCATATATGTAGAAAGGCATCATGATTTGGCAAAACTTTAGACAACTTAAAGTTCAAAGTGTGCAATATTACACCCAAGAATTTAAAAGAAGATCTCTTATTTTAGGTGTAAATATATTCATTCACAAGACATGTTACTGAAGTATATAGGGGTTTTACATAGCTACCTAAGGCATTCTATCCTTATGTTAAATCACACTAGTATAGATGAGGTTTATGTGCAAGCCACTCACCTTGAGGCAAGAGAGAAAAATATTCCAGAAGAGGGTAAAAAGAATCCATTTAAGGGTGGATATAAAGGAAAGGGTTTCGAAGTAAAATGAAATAATAAAGCATCCATAAAAAGGAAGGAGAGAAAATTACGTGCAAACATTGTTCCAAAGAGGGTCTTGATCAAGACCATTGTTGGAAGCTTCATCCAAAGATGATGCCCAACAAATTCAACAACAAGGGCAAACGAAAAACCAAATGAAAACACTCAATAGGATTAGGGATCTAATTCAGGTGATGAAACTAAAATTACAACCATGGTTAGGAAAGGAAAAGAACCCATTTCTAGCACTAGCTCATGAAATTGTCACACTAGTACTCCAAATGAAGAAACAAGAATTGAAATATTTCATATGAGGGTTATTTCAAAACATACAAAAATGGACACACTATCTGATAGTGGGTCTCAAGCCAATGTTATATCTAAATACTTATTCAAGAAACTTATTCTCTAAATCATTCCACATCACAAACCATATCCATTGGGTTGGATATGCAAGAACAAAAATTTACAAGTTACAAGAAGGTATATTCTTTGGTTTCAATAATAGTAAACTTCATTGACGAAGTTGAATTAGATGTTGTACCACTTGACATTTCAGGAATTTTTTGTGTAGTCCTTTCCTCTATGATATAAAAGCCATATTCTATCACCATGAAACTAAGTACCACTTGTTCAGAGATGGCATGGAGTATATTGTGAGAGCTCATCTCAAGAAACTAAATCCTTCATTAGTTAATTCACTAAAAATGAAAGGACTAGTGAATTTAAGAAAGAATTTTATGCTTCTTATGATTAAAACAAATAATGATGTTGATTATGTAGCATTTCATGGTTGTGATCCAAAGTTAAAATATGATTGGATTGAAGTGGTTAATGAAAATAATGATATGTTTCTGGAACCAAGGGTATTACCTCCCAAGAGGGAAATCCAGCATGAAATACAGTTGCAACAAGATTGTCCTCTTCCTAATATTGGAATGTATAGGATTTTGGTGATGGAGAGTGATGAAATCAAAAGGAAAATTCAATATTTGTTGGAAAAAGGGATCATCCAACCAATTACTTTGCCATGCGGGTCACGTATTGTGTTGATCCCAAATAAGGATAGAACATGGCACATGTGTGTGGATTTTCATGCATCGAACACAATTTTAGCAAAGAACTATTATCATCTTACTAGAATAGATGATTTAATTGACCATGTAAATTTGATTAGTCTGAGAGACCATTTATCATAATAAAGAAACAGTAGCAAAACACCCGAATGCAAGAATATCTGCACCTCCCTCGACCTTAAGGGAATAAAAAATATGCTCCAGAGCCCTGACAATGATGTCACCATCAATAAGTTCTTGTTCCATTTATTCGTTCTCTATTTTTAGACTGTTGAAACCCCTTAAATTTTTAAAATTGGTATAATTTACTTCAAAAAAAAGGTATGTTTCACAAGTAGAAATTACTTCAAAAATATTGTATATATTTTTCAATGAGTGAAATAAAAAAAATCTCTCATTTTTTCACTCTTTCTCACAAACATTGAAGCCCAACGAGCTAGATGCTCTACATAGGCCGATGCTTTCCTATGAAAGCTATCGAAAATTAGTGAATGCATTCAGGTGTCAGAAACATTCAGACATAGATTCTCTGCAGGGATCTACTTGGCATAGAGGTACTTGTCGCAGACCTTTCACTATCGAAGAGCCACCTACTTACATATCCGTATACTCATTGCTCAACCAATTGCCAAAGATCCATACGATATGCTTGTAAAGAAAAAAAAATGCCTAATAATTCAAAAAGCTTATTCTATTGGATCTACGCCCATCCAAGGTTTTCTATCTAGTTAAGCAAATTAAGTTGCTATGTTTGTAGTGCAAAACAACAGTTTTGGCCCATTGGTAACTAGAGTTTGAAGCCTTGTAGAATATGTCTAAGAATTTTAGCATGTTGTTAAAGGTATTATTTTCTTTTATTTGGAATTTAAATTTTGATAAAATTATAATCACCAATTTTGATCTTCAACCTAATAAAATATCATATTGATCATATAATTTTTTTATTAGAAATCAATTTTTCTAGTTTGTTATACCATCTCAATGTTTTGAAATTTGATATTTAGAATAGAGAAGGATTAATGTTTATGTTGTGTGTTTCAGATTCAATCCACCAAAAGCTATGAATTTGGAACGAAAATGAGATAGACAATCAAAAAATCATTTGTGTGTATGACTTCAACAATGATTAAAAACAATGACACCAATGATTTGTTGCCGCATAACCAAAATGCCATCCATATCATTTTCTAGTCACAAATATACTTTTATAATTATTATTGTAGAAAAGGAAGTCATTAAAGAGAGAGAGAAAAGGAAGCTTGCACAACTAGTAAGTATTCACTCTATATTTGTATGAGACTCAGTTTTCACAACTCTTCTTAGAACATGGGACATATGCCATGCTTTCATAACCTTGTTATACATGGCAAGCCTTGGCTACTCCCTAAACATGCACTTGGCTGCTCGATTCATGTCTGGTGGTAATTTTGTAGTAGACAAGGTGCACACTTGGACACTGCTTGTTAAGGCTGCAAAATGTTGTTAATAACTTAAGTACTAATACTATCATTCCCTTGAATCATTTTATCATCAAATTTTCTTTACGAACTTTCAAAGTGCTTATAAATCATCATTTATGTCTTTGAACCTAGAATAAGAGTACAGGGACTTGGTGTGTGAAGACAAATATGGTTGCAATCCTTGTAAAACAAATGCTTAACAAGTCAAAGAGAAATTTTTTCAAAGAACAATGACAAATCTAAAATTTTATTCTCACCAAATGTTGCTAATGACTTGGGAAATTCCCAGGAAAGCATGCGTCAAAACCCACTACCCTGAATATTCCTCTTCTTCTAGGATGTTGTTAGAGTGAAATTGTCTACTATGAAACAAGCTAATGACGAAGCATATATTCAAATAAGAAAAGGACACAGGCTGTGCCCAATACTCCATTGAGAGAAACTATTTCGGATACTCTATCAACCATAACATCATATATTCCTTCTATTCCAGCATAGTCAATGCATAATCCCATGCATCAAAGGGAAATAAACATGCAAGCTCTTCAGGAATACACGTTTCCTTTTGTACAATGAAGAAGAAATTGATATTTCTTATAGACAACATTAGCCATTGTGCTAATACTACTTTGCATTTCCCAATTCTAGTGCTAACACCCAAATAAACAAAATGACATTGAATGGAAAGGACACTAATCCTTAGCCCTTACAAGAAACCTGCTACCCCTCAAAATGCATTTTCATTTTCAGCATATTCTTTCCAGTAGTTAATCTAATCTTAGATCAAGGAAGGAAAACAGAGATTGGTGTAACAGTTAGGAGGACAAAATCAGCAATCAGAAGCAAGGATTCTCCAAAATGTTTATAAATATAATAATATATATACATGAAAATTATTTTTTTAATCCATTCTAAAAATATGTTGTTCCAAGATCCTACGTTGGACTAAGACAATGTGCATGAGCATATCTACCTTGCTAGTGATGTTATCACAGAGTAAGAAATTTACTATTTGTGTTTGTGGGCCCTAGATAAGCGTTTTGGATATAGAAGCAATCAAGTAGCACAAATCAATAGATTTTTGGATACGTATTACAACATCGGTGCACAAATAAAAATTATGGTTGAGACCTAAGAATATACATTTTCCAATTGGTTTATATATATCCTTACATTGCATCATATTCATAATTCTTTAATTCCTTACTTACACCTCTATAGGCTAGTAATGTAATTGAATTCATGCAAAAATATAGCAATAGAGCTTTGAATCATACCCTACTGCTGGAAACAAGTCTAAAATTGGGATATTTGTGTGATGGATCCAAACTCTCTAAAGGTGGATGCATCATCCGCACATCAATGGCATCTAATGATAAGTGGCTAATATGCTCATCCTTATCCTATTATAGAGAAATGAGAAAGCATTAATAGGTATGACTAAGTTTGTAATGACTGTCAAATATTTTCCATGGAATATGCATAGGAGGCACAATGGGTAAACACTCATTCCTCTAGGGACATGTGGTAGAAATTTAGCGCTTATACGATGCATATCTCTTGTTTTTGTAGTGCCATCTATTGTATACTTATTTCCACTATGGATGAATCTAATCGTTGTGATTGTTTGGCAGCATAGAAGGCATGAATAGTAAATGTATTACTTTGGGACACTCAACTCTTTATAGGCCAAATTTTGTAGTAGAAAAATAATGCATTTTCTATGAATACTAGATGTGTAGCACAATTGGGAGAAACGTAAAAACAAAAAATTACTAATACAACATTAAAATTCAGCATGTAGGATACTATAGGGATATGATGATTTGGCCACAATTTGCAGATCAATTTGTGGAAAGATCCTATAGATTGTATTCTTCTTCAAAACAATAGCTGAAATGTATGCTTTTAGATCTCTAAAACTAAGTTCATTTTCCATCTTGGAGAATTCATTGCCTAGAATAAGGTTTGTTTAAAATAAAAAAATCAAGAAAACATTCCACGTTGAGAGATCTAAGGACCCCTTAACTCATCCATCACACAAATCCCTAGGATGAACTCTCTTCCTAAGCAAGTTATTTGAGGAAATATGGCACAATAAATGAAAAATTTTAAGGTGGAAAAACAGTGCCTAGCACTAAAGGACTCCATTGAGTTTGCTAAGGTCAATTTTTAGAAATAAGGAATCATTTTAAATATGTTTTACTTTAAACAATTATTCATAACAATTGAAATGGTCAACAGGTGCATTTTTGTTCATGGATTTTCATCAATCCATGTGTCCGCACACATGCACCCCTTACATCCACGATCGAAAAATCTCCTTAGACCCTCCTGAGGGGATCTAGCGTCAGCCATACACACAAGTCCTAACCCTAAGGGTGTCAAGGAGATTCGATCATGTGACCTACTATTTGTAAAAGTATTTAGTAGTGAGGACTCAACCAATTGAGCTAACCCTTGGGGCTAGGAAACAATTCCATTATTAAGGTAGGTTCTGTAAAAGCTTTGTGTGGTTTAAAGAGTTTGGAAGATAAGCCCATACTTTGAGGAAACTCCCTACCAAAAAATGGAGTTGTCTAACAACCCTTGATCCTTCTTTCACATATCTCCATGAGTTGTGTATCTATTACAAGTTTGATGGATTTTGTTAGCCTTATTTAGAGTGCTCCACTATGCATACGAGTAGTGTGTCGAGCCCTTCCACATGGTCAAGATGTACATTTTGTATGAGTTCTAGGGAGATGAAAATCCATGGTAGCAAATGACACGTTGGCACATTCTCTAATGCCAAAGAGAACCACAGATTGAAGGACATCCTTATTTTTAGGAGAATAGTTTTATAACTTAATACTAATATTCCTAAACTGTGGTTTTAATTTTAGCTCTCAAGACTTCACAAGCCTGGTATTTGTGGTTTATCCTTACAAAAATCGTGCCCAACTTCTCTGAATTATTATAACATTACTAATTTGCTAAATTTAGCCTTTAGGTTCTCCATGTACAGGGGCATTGCTAGAGATAATTAGCAAAAACAATGATTTGAGTATAAGTTCCTTTTCCATTGGAGATGTGGCAGCCTGGCAGGTATATTTTTGTGTGCAAATGCCCATATTTCTCCACAATTTATATTATTGATTTCCTTTGCTCTCATATTATATTATCCTTCAATGTTCAATTATTCTTATTCAGTACAAATGAGTTGGACTAGTGTAAGGGTTGAAGTTTCTCTAGTGGCTTTCAAAATCATATGCAGTAGATTCTTAGTTGAATACAAAAATCACACAATGTTGAAATTCAAGTGTTTTTTCTCCTTAACAGTCTAATCATACTCTCATACTAGTATTGGTTCTATGATCCTTTGCCAAAGTGCTCCCAATTATCATTTCTTCTAACATGAAAATTGATGAATACCATTAAAGAGAAGTAGGTTCTCCATACTTATTTCTTCATACCTATTTATGTTCCATACTCATGAATATAACAAAGGGAATATCTTGACAAATACATTCGTTTCGAGGATGTCCTCTGCTACCAAGAAAAGTGGCTAGAATGGACCCTTTCACATCCACGATGCCCTCTATTACTAAGAAAAATGTCGAGAATGGACCCTTTTCTAATGTGTAAAACCTCTATGGTAACTATCACACTCTTATTATGGAAGAGTTTCTAAAAAGAAGTTTGAAACATCCACAAAGAGGGGATCGTCATGCAATATGTGCAAGAAATTTAAAGATTTTCTATAACAGACTATTACAAAATGGGTCTAGAGTGAGGACAAGTGGAATTGTCAAGGTATCTCTCTCCTGACCTTCCTTACCCGCTAGCTCTAGATGATGCCCACTTAACATGTGGTTGTAGACAAGCCATGGACTCGCTACAAAAAAATTGAGTTGTCTTAACAACCCTTGATCTACCTTTCACATATCTACACGAGTATCTTTTAGCAGTAATCCCACTTTGAGTTGTGTATTTGTTACAAGAAATGTCACATGGTTCAGGTTCGATTTCGAGTTAGACAATGATTAGGTTCAGTTTGAGTTCAAATCTTGTGATGATATTTGGACGAGGTTCGCCATTAGGTTCGTATGTATATATATATTATATATATTTGATAAAATAGTAAGAAATCAACATTAGTAAACATAAAAAATTCTATCATGGACATGGAAAATACAAGGATAAATTAAAGGCTTGATTTGCGACATGAAGTTATGAGTTTTGATCTATGTTCTTGGTCAATGGCTATGAGGATCGGTGAGGTTCGCCGAACCCCAAAAATATTTTAAGGTTCGCCAAAATTTGAACCTCAAGGTTAAAGTTCGACAAACCTTATGACATAGATTACAAGTTTGATGGAGTTTGTTATCCTTATTTAGAGTGCTCCACTATGAAGATAAGTAGTGCGTGGATCCCTTCCACATGGTCAACATGTGCATTTTTTCGGAGTTCAAAGGAGATGAGAACCCATGGTAGAGAATGACACATTGGCACATTCTCCAATGCCAAAGAGAGCCCTAGATTAAGGGACATCCTTCCTTTTAGGAGAATGTTTTTATAACTTAATACTAATAATCCTACACTGTGCTTCTACTTGTAGTTCTGAATACTTCATAAGCCTGGTATCTGTGGTTTATCCTTACAAAAATCATGCCCAACTTCTCTGAATTATTATAGCATTCTTAATCTATTGAATTTAGATTATTCATGTATAGGGGGCATCACAAGAGGTAATTACCAAAAGCAATGATTTGAGTAGAAGTTCCTTTGCGATTGGAGATGTGGTGATGTCACATGTACATATTTGTGTGCAAATGCCTAGATTTCTTCTCAATTTATATTTTTGGTATCCTTTGATCTCATATTATATTACGCTTCAGTGTTCAATTATTCTTATTTGGTACAAATGAGTTAGACTAGTGTAAGGATTGAAGTTTCTCCACTGGATTTCAAAATCATACGCACTTGATTCTTATCCAAAGACGTGAATCACACCTTCTTGCAATTCAATTTTTTTTTCTCCTTAACAGTCCAGTCATACTCTTAGAGCAGTATTGGTTCTATGATCCTTTGCCAAAGTGATCCCAATTATCATTTCTTCTAACATGAAAACTGATGAATACCCTTAAAGAGAAGTAGGTGCTCCATAATAAAGGTCTTGATACTTATTTATGTTTCATACTCATGAATATAACAAAGGGAATATCTTGAAAAATAGCTTCTTTTCCAAGATGTCCTCTGCTGCCAAGAAAAGTTCCTAGAATGGACCCTTTCACGTCCAGGATGTCCTCTACTACTAAGAAAAGTTCCTAGAATGGACTCTTATCTAATGTATAAAAATTTCTATTCTAAATTTCACACACTTCTAAGGGAAGAGTTACTCAAACAAAGTTAGCAACATCTAGAAAGAGTGGAGCCCCATGAAATATGTGCAAGAAATTTAAATATTGCCAATTTTTGGAATTACTGAGAGGGTGGGGGGGGGATCAATATTTATTTTGAATTGTTATTTTTACTAGTTATATCACTTATATTTATAACACAAAATGAAAAATTATGGAATAAATACTTTTATTAATTTTTTATTTACAATAAATCAAGTACAATAATAGTATAGAGCTCCAACCCTAGATGAAGACTCCAATCTATATTGTGCTAAGCACCGAATTGGAATTTCCAAGGCTCCAACCTTGTCAAATTGAGGCACCAACCATATTTCTTGTACATGCTTCAACCTAGTTTCTTGAGGACTCTAATCCTCTAGGGCTCCAACCCTACCTTCCAAGGCACTAACCTTGTCTCTATGAGGCTCCAAGCTCTTGGGCTATAACCCTTTACTTCGTTAAGATATGATTAGTTGTAATTCACAACTCCCACTTTCTTCTTCAATGAGCCTTGTCAGTCTTCAGCTATGCCTTAACTTTGTCTCCACACCACTTCATCAATGACAACTTTTTTCTTCACATGAAGGTGTCTCCACTATTATTTATGGTACCCAAAAAAAATATCTCCAAGGTTACTTCATCATGACTAATGCATCATGGTCTTCAACATTTTCTCCAAGACCTTCAAGGTGTTTTCAATTGGCATCCCAAGTTCTACACCTACTCTAGACCACTTCAAAGGGTTCTTCAAGAACTCTCCAAGGAAGTCTTCAGAAGGTGCTTCAAGGGTGTCTTCACATGGTGCTCCAAATATTTCAATATTTGGTAAAAAATCTACTCTAATATTCCCAATTTCATGATCTTCTTCACATGTACACCCATTCACGTTAACTATTCAATAATTCTCATTAATTGTTCTTCATAGGACTGAAATCGAAGTATGTGGTTACTATTTTAAGTCTCTCATAGGTCACATGTCTAAGCCTAAACCTTGATGTAAAGTTGTATCAACAATATATAGTTCTATCATGAGTATATCTAACAGGAGAATTATCTCAATTCTTCCACCAATGTACCGAGTCTGAGATTGTTGTTTCTTTTAGGACATGAAGAGCCTTCACTATCAAAAATAGAATAGTCACACTAGTAAGTCCGAGCCTGTTAAGATTCCAAGATATCTGAGTTATTTTGTTTCCAAGGTGTATATCTCTATTTCTATCCTTTGCAACGCTACAAGAGACTGTCCCTTTTCATGTCCGAGGTCTTACAAGTATGAAATAACACACTTCCCACTAGTCTTAAGCTTAGCCTCCACAAGTGACTAACAAAGGTCTGGGATCTTGTAGGAAGCCACTACAGGAATATGATCTGAGCCTCCAAGCTATAATTTCTGGTCTTTTTAGACACAGGGCAAGGTATCAAGACAACTAATAAGAGCTTATTGTTCACAAGTTATCACAGGTCTGAGCTGAAGACACTAGCTAATCTAATTTTCTTTCTCTTCAAGACACTTCACTGCCTTCAACACCAAGTCCGAGCTTGTTCACATAGTTCTGTGCCTTTTTTAAAAATTATCTGAGGCTTATTACAGTTGAAAATAAGTTATGTTGTTTCTTGCGGTGGTGTCCTACAATAGCTTGCTTCAGTTGACAAATAGTCTTGTCCTTAACCCAACCAAAAGATTCATGTCCTCGCTGTGTCGTCCCTTGGCTGAAATTTGGTGAGAGAAATGATAGACAATGCTTTCATTTATATGAATTCGACACTAGAATGAAGGGACATCTCTTTTGGAATTGAGGCCGACATGAGAGGTCTAGCACAGGTCGGTTTAAGGTCCAGATAAATACCCTTAACTTGTAAAATCTGTAGCTCCCAAACTATTTTGGTTTTCAGGACAAGTAAGAGCTCATTCGGAAGAGAAAAAATCCTCTTTAAGGTGGTCTAGGTCTCATTGAGAAAATATGCCTCTAAGGTGGAAAAATTGATTATTCTTTGTGAATGTCCTTAAATTTTATGTAGAAACAATTTGGAACAACATGAGGAATTTTTGGTATATGGCTTCTCCATTGTTTGGCTTCTTCATCATCATAGGATCATATAGGATATCCATGTCATCCAATAATAGTGCAATTATTTGTCACCAACCACAGTGAAACAATTATTAATTTTCCATTACGAGATTTCCAAGTCATTCATTTCATGTCTCCAATCATTGTCCATGTCATTAAGACCTTCATCAAGTTCCATCACCTATGACGCCATCAAGTGTGGTCATTTATGTATAGTCCTTCAATATCAAGGGTAATGACATCATCTGAGTTCTACACTTCTTCATCAAGAGTAATAAAATCATAATCATTTCTAGTTCATGGTTAGTTCAAGCATCTAGGACAAGAAATCCTCTTAGTGGCTTGACATCATAATGGCATCATTAATAGCTTGTCATATTCATTAATGACATCCTTATCAAACAAGAGGGACTTGTGACCATGAGCAAGGACATCATCATATTATGCATCATAAGAAAATTTTCAATCCAAATAATTCCATATTGACATCAATCACAACCTTGATTAACATCTATAACAAAATATTACATTATCTGTTTAGAGTGAGGAAAAGAGGCATTGGAAATGTATCTCCCTCCTGACCTTCCTTACTAGCTAGTTGTAGATGATGTCCATTTGACCTGTGGTTGTAGACAAGCCATGGAATCCCTACCAAAAAATGGAGTTGTCTTAACAACCCTTGATCTAACTCACACATATCTACACGAGTATCTTTTAGAAGTACTCCCACTTTGAGTTGTGTATCTATTACAAGTTTGATGGATTTTGTTAGCCTTATTTAGAGTGCTTCACTATGAAGAAAATTAGTTTGTGGAGACCTTTTTCATGGTCAACATGTGCATTTTTTAGGAGTTCTAAGGAGATGAGAACCCATGGCAGAAAATGACATATTGGCACATTCTCTAATTCCAAGGGGAACACCAGATTAACAAACATCCTTATTTTAGGACAATGGTTTTATAACCTAGTATTAATATACCTACATTTTGGTTCTACTTGTAGTTCTCAAGACTTCAGAAGCCTGGTATATGTGGTTTATCCTTACAAAAATAATTCCCAACTTCTCTGAATTATTATAGCATTCCTAAATAGAATTTAGGTTCTCCATGTACAGGGGCATCAATAGAGATAATTACCAAAAGAAATTATTTGAGTAGAAGTTCCTTTGCCATTGCATATGTGGCAGCCTAGCAGGTATACCTTTGTGTGAAAATTGCTATATTGCTCCAAAATTTATATTGTTGGTTTCCTTTGCTCTTAGATTATATTATCCTTCAGTGCTAAGTTATTTTTATTTGTTACAAATGAGTTGGACTAGTGTAACGGTTGAATTTTCTCCAGTGAAATTCAAAAGAATATGCAGTTTATTCTTCGCCAAAGACATGAATCACACAATGTTGCAATTGAAGTCTTTTTTTCCCTTAACAGTCAAGTCATACTCAAGGTCTTGATACTTATTTATGTTCAAGCTCTTGAGAAGTAGGTTCTCCATACTCAAGGTCTTGATACTTATTTATGTTCAATACTCATGAATATAACAAAGGGAATATATTGAAAAATAGCTTTGCTTCTAAAATTTCCTCTACTGCCAAGAAAAGTGCCCAGAATGGACCCTTTCACATCTAGGATGTCCTCTAATACTAAGAAAAGTGCCCAGAATGGACCCTTTTCTAATGTAGAAAACCTATATGCTAACTCTCACACACTTCTTAGGGAAGAGTTCCCCAAAAAAGGTTAGCAACATATACAAAGAGTGGATCTCCATGAAATATGTGCAAGAAATTTAAATATTGTCTATAACAAACTATTACAAAATGAGTCTAGAGGGAGGACAAGTGGCATTGGAAGGGTATCTCTCTTCTGGTATTCCTTACCAGCTAGCTATAGATGATTTCCACTTAACCTATGGTTGTATACAAGCCATGGATGTAGCTATTCTAGTCTAGGGATGTAAGGATGCAAACATTTTGTTGCCAAGACCAAGGTATCCAATTAATAAAGCATTGTTGGGATACAATGTTATTCAAGCTAGGAAATATACTTTTAATTATAGAAAGGTATCGGGAAGTTAATTTAGAACACATTGAAATGGTAGCTAAGAAGAACATAGTAGAACACATGGAAATGGTAGCTAAGAAAAACATAGTATTAGTCATTATTTTAAATCCCAATAATCCTTGGGGTGTTCTCTTAAATCATGAGCATTTATCCAAGGTGGAAGAGATGGTAAACAAGTTAGGCTTGTCAATAATTTCTGAGGGAGTATATGCACTTAAACTCTGCCTAATGGTTGGTACCTATCTGGTAACTTAAAAGAAAGATGAAAATATGATTCAAGTCTACCCTGAAAGCCTAATTTTTCTTTCAACGGTAATTTCCCATAATACAAATAGGATACTCGGATGATAATGGGAGTATTCCAAGAAGCTCAGATTTAAGTTCCATTCTTGATTTTTTTCCTACATTTTACCCTTCATGTGTGGATTTATATGGACGCTGGTATTATTTTGTTACACTAATTCTTTTGTGACAAGTTATATAGTTTTAACTTGTTTAAATTAATAATGGCCCACGTTAGTTATGGCTGAAAAAAGGTTTATTGAAGGATTCAAGCTGGTGAGGACCTCCATAGTATCGATTTTGAACCACAACACATTGAATTTAATATGAACCTAATTACTAAATTATTGATTGGGTTATCCATAATTTGTCTTCAAAAGAATTGATAGCCTAAGAGAGGCTATTTCTGAAAGTAACTCCTTTGGAAATTAAAGGTTAAGATATTTAATGCATTTATTTGGCAATTTTCCATGCTTAATACTTCTTGCAACGTTTTGGCCCACTTAAAGTGGGATTGTTTCATCAAATAAAGAATTATTTCTATTCTCCCAAATTGTGTAAGTAGTGGTCTTGTGGGATAGTTCTTTTAGGATCCTTAATTAATTGAGCCTTCTCAACCTCTTTCAAATTATAACAGTGTGGGAACATTAAAAATATTTAAAATATAGATTTTCTTGGAATGTTTTCACTTTTAGTTCTTCTATATTAGAAGCTTAAAACCATATGTCGCATAGAATTTGGGTCCAACTAAATCCCCAAAATACTCTCTCAACTAGATGGAGTGCTCCTCAAGAAAGGCTTGGTAAAGCCTCAAACTTTTTCAAAGTAGAAAGATTTTTCATGGACAATTTCTCCAATGTGCAACAGTGCAAATACCTCAATGAATAAAGAAATAATATTTGAGGTAGTTACAACTCCTCAAGACTTGTCCAAGGAAAGAGTTAACAACAATGAATTAATTAATCTTCCACTAGCCTCACATGAGTAAATCTCAAGCAACCAACTCCATGGTCTAATGTGCACAATGAAGTAGTCAAATCCAAAAATAGTAAGTGGGAAACCTCAAACAAAACAAACCCAGGGAGAAAATTGAGAAATATGCGTTTGAAAATGGAAAAACTCCATGGCATAAATAAGTATTCACCTTCAATAATAGTAAGAAGTGACTCGACAATTTTACCCTACAAGGATATGTTCCCAATTTAGTAAGATGACTAAGTAATGTGCCACCTTCCCTTTTCAAATGTGAAAAAATTTTCCAGGGTCATTAGGCCAAAAATATTATATATTTTTTCTAAGTGTGTGCTTGTATTTATTTCTCATATCAGTTGAAACTAAATGGTAGAGGTAACTCAAATGTGTTTCAAATAAATTTCATTCAAAATTTTTAAATCAGACTTACGAGTGTGGGACTATGGGAAACAAATTTATGCAAAAACATTGAAACTGTGGCAAGTTTCCAGCTAGCAAAAACTTCTACATGTGTCTACCTAAATATTCTAAGAACCCGCTCTGAATTGGACCAAGGAAATGCAAAGAGCATACACCCAATGACAAAGCACCAACATCCTTTGCAGTGCCAATCAACTCCAAAACGGTATCATATGATCAACTCTAGATAACAATGAATATAAAAATGTAGCTCCAAAAATAAGGCCATCATTTGATATAATTTTTTTCTTGAGCAGGATGCTAAATAAAAATTGAGAGAAAAGGAATGAACTTCAAATTTGAAGTGAAGTCCTCTTTTTTACTTTAATCTATCTTATCTCTTACTGTTGTTTCTATTATTAGAATTATTATGAAAGCACATATAGTCAAAGGATTTATTTGGTCAAAAAACATAGCTTGCTTCTTAAGTAGTATAAGGGGTCATAAAGTTATGTTGAAAGGTCATGATTAGGAAGTCAAGTTTATAAAGTCATCATTGTAGTGGTTTGGGACAAATTTCCCAACCTTCATCTCACCAAGGCCTTGATTAGCACAAGAGATCTCCCTTTTTGTCAAACCAAGTTAGCATTACGAGTGGATGAATCATTGGTGGAATTTTTCTTCAACCTATGTTTTATTAATAACCTATACATCTAAATATAAAATTCAGCTTGATAAAATGATTTCATCCTTTGTCAAACTGTGTTAGCATTACGAGTAGAGGCATCATTACTGGCCATTTTCTTCTACCTTCATTCTATTAATTACTTATACATCTAAATGTAATATTGTGCTTGATAAAGATGATTTAAACCTTTTTACTCTCTTCTCTTGAATTTTGTTTTATGTTTTTTCATTTTCATTTGAGTCAAGTTCACATTGTTTAGGAATTTCATTGTTATCACTATAAACTAATAGCCATAGAGAAAATCATTCTCAACAACCGTTCACAGGAATTCTAGCAAGGTGACACTTATATTATTCAAGACTCTAACAAGTTCAAGTTTTTGATATACTGACTAAGATACCCATGCATCAAAACAAAGCATCCTTTTGAATGTATTCATTCATCACCATACGTAAAAACAAACCTTCCTTATGAATTTATTCATGCATAACAACTTATAGTTAACAAGCAACATATTCTCATAACACATAATGATGTTATAGACATTAACTTGTGAAACATTAAAATTAACTTTTAAACAACACATCCACATGGAAGGAAATGAAATCCACATTCCAAAGTGAGAACATAAAAAACACAATCAATCAAGCTACCTTTTTCCCGTAATCACCATGAACTGTTGGACTTTTCCTCAGTGTCCACCTAGATTATGTTGCGCGGTAAAAAAATAAAAGTGAGAAAACCCAGTGGAGAAGATCTTCAGTTAAGAACTGTAGAATTTCACTTTTAACAGAAAGAAAAATTCAGCTAAAGTATACCTTACTAACTTTATATTGTTGCATCAAATTTAAGCCCATGATAAAATGTGAATTTTTCTAATTAGAAAAACCAACTTACTAATGAGATTTTTGTCGTAAGTGTACAGATTAGGTGATAAAAGTTGGTTTGTTATTAAATGTAAAAAATTAGTTAGTTGTCTTGTAGAGGGAAATGAAGAATGTGGGCATTTAATATATAGTCCTGTATAATGGGCAGGCCAGGGTTTTAAGTAGAGGTTCAATCCCATATAAAGGGTTGCACTAAGATTGGAGGTATTGAGTGTTGGTGGTTATCATTTGGATACAAAGCAACAAACAGATTCAAGATATTGACATCGAGCCTGGAGATGATTATTTGAAGGAGATATTCCAGCTATTTAAAGTCCTTTTTTTTCATTTTTGGAGAATTGAATCAAGAATTAGACCAGATGTCAAAAGAGGCTCGATGTTTGCCAACACGTCTTTATCTCCTTCGGTGAAATGAGGGAAAGTGGGAAAGTGTTTCTTCATTGTCTATTTCAGCACTCTACAACTACTTATCTTCCTTTTTTTTTGCTTATATAGTTTGGCACCACTACAGACCTAGTAGCTCAAGTTGTAGCATTTTTTTTGGACTTTGAAGGACATTAAAAGGCTCTTTGAGGATTTTTTTTTGGACTCTAGAAGACATTTAGAGCCTTATTGGTTATGTATTTTTTTGATGATATCATTGATATGTATTTCACTTGGTTCCATTTTGATATATGCACCCTTACATGGTATATTGATGAGAAGAGTTTCTGTATTTTGTCTCTAATGGTTTGGAATCATCATTTATAATCTTAAAAATAAAAAATTTCATTAACAATTAATTATTTTATCTATTTTTCCTATCCTAGTTTATTAAACTCGATTTGATCTTAATTTGATCCAGTTTTGGTTGGAATCATGGTTAGATAGGTGGCCAGTTATGATTTTTAAAACTATACTCATAGTAGATATGATATAGAAATATAAAATACTATTTGGTATTTACCTCTCCCAAAATGTAACTAAACCATTGAAGGAGGAGCAAAGCAAGCTTGAAATAAAATCTTCAACGAAGAAAAGTAAACATACATGCTCGATGTTTCCTATCCTTAATAAAGATTTCTGAAGAAAATTTTCATTCTCTAAGATGAGTCTAGTCACCAATTCTTTTCTAAGGAACACCTCTTGGGGAAGCCCAAATGATTCTTCCCCACATTCGTAGATCACATCTCTAGTGAACTTGTTGGTGTAGACTAGTGCAACTCACATAGGTGGATTTGAATTAGACACCTACTAGCACTAAACTAGTATAATGGCCAACAAATTTGGTGATAACTGGTTGATCTAACCTCTTAGACTCATTTTGTGCACCATTTGTAGAAAATATAAGAATTTTCACTCCTACTGCAAAAAGTGTCCTAAAAACAAAATAATTTATTGGGCTGATATCTTCTCAATAAGTCAAGTTTTCTTATAATATTTTTATTTTGGAAAACATGTGCTTATTTTTTCAAAAGTCTTGCATATTATGTTTCATTTCATAGCATTTTTCTTTAATGTGGAATTGTGTATCCTATAATTGTCTATGTAAAAAAACATTATGAACACGTTGGGTGTTTAACTTTTGTTTTGCAGCTTGAGAAGAACATCCAGCTCATTGCACTAGCAACAAGTTGGACTAAACATGTAGATGATAGGTACCCTCAAGTTTTTTCTAGTCATATAGGCACAAGTTCTGTTACCTCAGCTTCAAAACGAAATGGTAATGGAAAGCAGCATCATAAAAATAATTCTCCATAGTGATGCCTACTCCAAAGGATGCTAGAACGTTGAAGATTGTTTATTGGTGTAAAGGTGGAAGGTTCTCCACCCAAGTACTTCAGTTACCATGTGCAATAACAAAGCAAGCTAGATGATGAGGTGTGTGATTTTCTATACATTGATTAATACATTATAATTGACATTAACAATATTATCTCATCTCACTCTAATGTTACCACAATTTGTTTAATTTTAGAAGGATTAAGGAGAATATGTGGATTTTTTATGTATAAGGTTGTGATATCCCTAGAAGAAGTAGACACTATACTTGGAGGGAAGCTGCTGAAATTTCTAGGACTATGTCACTGCTTACACTTCAAATTTGCCTATATTTCTTTTGTATTTACTTGCTCTAAATAATTTGACATATACATGCAAATGCTTAAGGAATTAAAATCTTAAATTGTTTCATTTATAACTTGTTGAACACATTTGTAGGTTAGGTATATTCATTCTTATATCAAACAAAAAGATATTGTACACCCATAAGATCATTGTCCTAATTGTAAGGCTATGGAAAAATATGGTGTTTATTTTTAGGATTGCTACCATATGTGGGAAAATATATGAAGGTGGTGAGGCTAAGAATCTATTTCACTTTGGAAACCTATAAAACATTCCTATCTATATTTTCAAACATGGTAGGAAAAATGAAGAGACTAAAGGTAGTGTATTCCATGCTTCCTTCGATCTATTCAGATATCGTTGTTCCCTTTGATTATAATGTCATGGATGTGTGATGTGCTGAATTTTTTTGTTAATTTTTTGAATAATAAATAATTTTTGGCTTGAAGAAGGTTTGTGTTATGAGAAATTCTTGTTTGAAGCAAGTTTACATTAGCAATGGGTATGTGAAGAAATAAGTGACTAGTTGCAATCCTGTGTTGGTTAATACAACAACAATATCGATGTTGGCCTACTTGTTAGCCCGAGTATGTCCTAAAAAGAGTCTAATTATCATCAGTCATAGGGTTTATTCCTCTTTCAAGTGCTTCAGGAAGTTAATAAATGTAGAGGAAACCATCATAGAATCCATGAGTAGTTGCAAGTATAACCATTCTTCTCCTCCTTATGGTTTACTCTAAACTGGCAGGTATTTCTCACGTTTGTATTTTAATCATTCATATGTTGCATCTTGTGCTTTGGGAATTTTAATTGGTAGTCATATAGACACATTATATGAACCCATCACAACTACACTAACTATAAATTATAATGGAAGCATAGTATGGATTCTGACTCACTACTATTGTGCACCATAATCCCATGACTATTATTACTAACAATACCAATTTTGACTACTAACAAAGATAGAGGATGGCATATTATATTATGTAGTGGACCACCACTTAATGCTCATTTTACCTTTTCAAATATTTTATGACAAAAATTTTATTGAGAGTATCTATTCAGCCAAATTTTCCCAACTCCGGCGCTTCCCCAGGTGAGACATCCCACGGTTCCCTAGGGGAAGATTAAGAGTATATATTCAACCAAATTTTCCCTAGACTTTCACTTACCCAAGTGAGACAATGCACCAGGGAAAATTAAGAGTATTTGTTGAGCTAAATTTACCTTAAGACTCACACCTACCTAGGTGATAAAGTGCACTAAGGATTGATTAAATAAGAGTATCTATTCAACCAAATTTTCCCAGGGACTTTCACCTGACCAGGTGAGATAGTCCATTAGGAGAAATTAAGAATATGTACTCAACTAAATTTTCCAAATACTTGCACCTAACCAAGTGAGCTAGCCCACTAGGGTCAGTGAAGAACATCTCTTCGGCTAAATTTTCCCAAGACATGCACATACCCATGGGACTCTGGCTAAGGAACAAAAAAACCCTTGCTTCACCACCCATCCAAGCCTAGGTTGACTTGATTTTGTATCTCAATACTCAATTGATGCATTTTAACTAAATATTCCTCTTCCATTTTTCCTATAATTGGTGAAATTTCTGGTATAGGATTTCGAAGTCCAAGGATAATCTAATAAAAGTAACTATAACCTTCCCATCGGACATCCTTCTAGGGTGATTAAGAATATCTACTCATAAAAAATTTCCTAGGACTTGCATATACCCAATTCAGAAGGCCTACTAGGGACGAACCTACTAAGGAGATTGAGAATATCTATTTAGAAAAAAATTTCCAGGACTTGCAACTACCCAGGTGAAATAGCTCACAGGAGATAAAAATGTTTAGGGTAATTTGAACCTTGGTTGGGGAATAAAAACACCCCTGTCTTACCAACCAACCAAACCCCATTCAACTTGTCTTTGAATATTTCTTTATGTGTTTCCATTTTCAACTATTTTCTATATTTCTTCTTCTTGTGTGTGTTCTTGGCAAATTTGAAACAAGTTCAAACCTAGTGGAACCATCCATGCAAATTTTGTACAATCCCCATAGCCAAGAACATATTGTAATAGAGTCATAAAACTAGGAGATATATCTTCTCCATGCCTATATTTTATGTGCACATATGATCATCGATTCAAATTTTTATTGGTTATCACATTCACTACTACAATATAAAGTCAAATGTTAAAAAAGAGTCTAGCTATGGAAAATAGATCATTTATCACCTTAGCAGCTCAACTTGTTTCTTTTTTTTGTTTCCTAAACTACTTGCAGTGCCTACAAGGCTGAAGACAACAATGAGTGGTATAGTTTCATTTTGAGGCTATAAAAAGCCCCTTGAAGATAGGGATTGAGTATGGGAATAAAATAGTTAATAACCTAGACAACTTAATTCACTAAGATGCTAAGTTTTTTCAATCTCCTAAAAAATGCATGATGGTTTTTTGCATTAGGGAAATAGTATGTTGTCATTTCTTTTTTTAAATCACTATGAAAATGGTCATTAAATTTATGAAATGGTTCAAACTTATGCCACTTTGTAATATCTTTTTTCTAAATGCAAGTCATATTCTTGCAGAATATGTTCCCAAAAAAAAATTTTATACTAAAAAATATAGTTAACATTATCAATGGGAAATAAATAATCATTTTTCAAGCCCCTCGAAGTGTTTGAAGTTCTACTCCTATTTTCCCTCACTAGTCATTGTTTTAGTCAAGGCTAAACATCTTCATAAAATTATAAATTTTCTCACGATAAATGGGTTCTTTTAGTGGTCAACATAATTGTAAACTGCAGATATATCACTCAAAATCTTTACAGATGATATGGTATCTTCTCTAACTATGGAAGAGAAGCTTTGCATTAAATAGAGAAGCATTATTTTTTTCCTATAATATGCTAGATATTTAAATATAGTAATATATTTACACAAGGGACATTCAAAGATAGGTAATGTAGCAATTGTGCTCCAAAAGTCATAGAAATAACTTCCTCTTGTTGATTTTGTCTTTGACATGTACATTAATTTGTAGTTGGCTAACACTACCTATTCCATATTGGTGTAGGATACACATATTCATAGCAAAAATATACATTTAGCCATTTTGATTTATTTATTGGAGCCTATGCATATTTTACACAGAATAGTTAACTTACTTCATATAGGTTACTATCTCAAACTTTCTCTAAGACTTCTTATAGAATGGAATAAATGTATTCTACTTGTATGTTTGGTACTTCCCAACACTTAATTTATACCTCCACCCGATTTTCATAACTTCTATAACCACTAGGTAGGTACTTGCAACTTGGATGTAGTTTTTCTTATTTAGTAAAATATTTTCCAAGACTTTAAAAAGTTTTATAATTTCTTGAAAGTTGTATAATTTATAATTTATAAAGTTTCAAGGTTTATTTACAAGTTGGACGATGGTGGTTTGATTTCATCATGCCTTGATATTCATATTGAATGGTGACAAAGGCTCTTTTGACCATTAGAAATGAGCTTATGGTGACATTTTTTGACCATCACCAATGAGCTTATGGTGACATTTTTTGACCCTCACCAACATATGAAATGGCGAGGGTCAACGACCACCACCATATATATGCATCAATAGTGATGGCCATGAAATATCCATCACCATAAATCATTGTTGTTTAATGAAATGGTGATAGTCTGTCACACCTCCCATTTTACCTCCAAAAAAAAAAAATTTCATTCAGCTAGTTCAGTGAATCCTAGCAAGGGGTTTTGCTTATTCCTTTACAAATGTGATCGGTTCAAGATCGATTATGATTTATTTCCCATGTCTCAACTTTGTCCCACTATACATAATAAAATGGATCTGAAACCCATATGCCATTTAAATAACTTGTACTCTTCATCACTATAATTACCATAACAAGGATATATATGTTTATAACAATTATAAACATATGTTATAGATTTATAACAATTATAGCAATGATAAACAATTATAAGGAATGGGTTATATAATTATGTATGTTTATCCACTTCATAAGTCCCACTCTTGTTGTACTTATTTGACATATTCGTAGGTCATGGAGGGACGTAGATGGAATCGATTTGGTTTCACACCTTTGCCACGAGTTTAATTATACATATAACTATATGAAATGGCGTAGGCTTCTGTCTTTATGATTCCACGTATTCCAAGCTTTCACTGATGGACATCATATAAGTCATGATGGAACGGACTTGACCTATGGTGATATTTTGGAATACATGTTAATCAAGTCGATTTAATTGTTCCCCCGTATTTATTTCGACTTCACACCAATTCCATTGACTTGGCCGCCACGTAATATGAGCTTGTTGTTTGATGCGTCGTATGGTTGAATGGGGACAGAAAATTAGTCTCCCACGTAAGCTCACAAATAGTGTTTGTTTCATTTTTGGTTTCGCCACATAGGCAGTAACAAGTCTCTACCCATTTGTGGTCACGTGGATTCGTTCCATGACAGTCCAGGCTCTTCCCGTCACCTTACCTGGTCGACTACGCTCCTTCTATAACCTCGCCAGCTCAATCGACTTTTAATGGCATTACTCATTGAGTTGGATTTTAAATGCCGACTGTACCTGGCTTATTAATACCTCGATCCGTGGCTCCTTCCCTCTGATCTCGCCAGTTGGACGGCATCAATTCATTGTGACTTTAGGGTTTTTTGTAAATCAATTCGAATATAATCTCACATAAGACTTTGTTCAGGGTTCTTTTTGTTTTCTTCCTGCGCGTCGGTGTTATTCATGTCAGAGCGATATTTTTGATGCCCTAGCTCTACACCGAGCTCGGTTACCTCCTGGGCGTATCTCCAGACTATCCTGATGATTCAGGTATGAAACTTACTGTTAAATCAAGGCTTCCTTCTGCGAATTTAATTGTACGCTCCTTTCGTTGAGCCCTTACAGCGATTGTTGATTTTAGATGTATCATATGTCGTTAATGGTTACAGGTGATTTGCATCCACCCAATTGATACGATTTCATCGCGTCTCATATATTTTTGTGTTAGGTTGCAGGGATTTGTTGGTTTGCCTCTCATGCGTTAGAGGGTCCGTATTGAATTTATTCATTGGCATTTTCGTATGCGAAATCTCCAGAGCTCGTTCTGACCGAACGTGCTTGTGTTCAGGAATTATCCTCCATCTGAAACGCATCAATGGTTTCTCGGGGTTTAAAAATCTGAAGATGGCACGACGCTCTGGTTCATTCCCATCTTGACCCGTGTAGGTTGAGTTCCTACAAATTGGGTAAGGCACTTTTCGTTGTTCGATTTTGAGCATCTATTTTTGTTATTTATTTATTGCTAAAAATTTTCCTCTCTCCTGTCTAAGCGTACAGGCTCTGCATGGGTTTCAACCTCTACTTCACCAGGTACTATCATTTTCTCAGACCTCATTTTTGTTTTAACGCACTTTCATCCTACTGAGCTCGTTTAGTATGGGATTTAACTTGGGTCGTTGACTTGCGCAGGTAATGTAAGCCTTGCGCCTTGGACTCTTACATTGCCACAGAGAGTAATGGAGGCCTTGACGTTAACGTTGGCTTCGTTTTCCCCACTTGCAGGTCAGTATTCACCGTACACTGGTTGAAGGGAATCCATGTAGCTGTGTAGTGCTCATTAGACAGTTTAAAGTTTTTATTTATGAGTTGTATAATCTGGACAATTCCATTGTTAAGAATTGACTTGAAAAATTGATTATGGCTACTCCAGTGGCATTTCGAGACAGTCCTCAAGCCACTGGGATTTATACTCGTTTCGATTTTCTTGTATATTGATATGTATACTTTGGTCAAAATGCTAATCTCATAGATTTATATCAATTTGCCTCGTTCAGCTCATTTTTTCGTTTATGAACCGCGAGAAAGTTAATGTACTATTTTCTCTTCATATTAAAATTCGGTTACATATATTCTTATTCCTCAGAGTTATTATTGCTTTCAATAATGGTTTATTCTGTCTGTCATTCTTGTATTTGCGAAGGCTTTCTGACTGGTGTAAAATATTCTCATACTGTACTAGTGTATAGTTTTACTAGTTGTAGTAGCTAAATCTCTTTTAATACTTCTTGAAAATAGTCCAACATATCGTCATTTCTATTTTATACCTTTCTTATAAATGTGCACCTGATATTTGTCAAATTAATCTACAGGCAGTGTATAATTATGTATTTCTCTTTTCATGTTTAACATACATATGTATGTATGATCTGTTGTTTTACCTCCTTGACTTGGGTGCATATAATGGACTAGGGTACATATACTTCAAGATACTATATTGTACCTATATTGCAATATACTATGTTGTATATACACTTCACTATACTATGTTGTGGTACATATACATGTTGTTCATTTGCATAACAATCCTTTTGTCTTTTCACTTTCTGGTTTCAAATGTTAAGATGGTTCCAGAATATACTATCAATGCATAGTTTCTTGCCATACAGTGGTTGTCTTCTTTTGCTAAAGTGTGGGCTGCTTGCATGCAATATAAATTTACCATTGATCTTCTGATTATATATGAATTATGTGCTGACAATAGGATCAGTTGATACAGTACCTACTTTCATTTCTTAATACACATTGAATATTTACAATTTCCCTTCTGCTATTTCCAAGTTTAGTACTGACAACTCAGATTTCTTTCTGTCTTATATTTATACATGTTAAAATCATGTTATGAAACAAAAGTAGATTAAAACCAATTTATAGAATTCTTCTGTGAAGGAATAGGTATCCACAAATTTAAACCAACACTGGTTTAAAGATTCTGTTGGATTCTCCTCCACAGATTTTAGTTCTACAACTATGCATAATTTCAATGGTGTATTCCTTATGATGGATTCTGTTAAATGTAGAACTTATATTCTAATATAAAATTAACTTTTATATGTAGCCAATTCATACTGTATGAAGTAAACACACCAATAAATTTAAAGACATACCACTCATGCAATTGACCAACCTCCCAACCTTAGAGTTCTTCTGTCTCCTAGAACTCACCCCCGAGCTGAGATCATCTCCTTGACACATATCAACCTCTAATCAGTGCAAGAGCAGCTTATTTAAGCTATTGTTCCCCAAAGCATGTTTCTAATTCTGCGTCCAGAATCTCAGGATGCTTTTCTTCCTGTTTGCCTAGGCTTCCCAATTTATGGACACTTTAAAGCTGTTTTATGCTTTTCCTTAGCTTTTCCAGCTTTTTCACCTCTTCCCAACTACTTTCCTCATCATTGGGGAAATTTAGATTCTTCCTCAAAAATCTAAATTAAAATAATTTCTTTCAAGTATTTTTTTGAAATATTCTGGGGATTAGTTGCCTTATCCATCCTCATGGATTTAGAAAGTGATCTCATAATTCTCATTTTGGTCAATCTGCACACAATCATTTTATTCATTTCCTCCAATTAAATATTTAATTACATTCACAAAATACTTATCCTTTGGGGTCCAATCCCCTTAGGATTAAAGTTCAAATGTCTAGCTTTGAAATTCAAACACATAAATTGGGGGTGTTACATATTCCCCCTCTGAAAATAAACACCGTCCTCGGTGTTATTATTCAACTACTAGAGTTCATTTTGCAAATAAAAATGGACATATTTCTATCACTTCAGCTTCTCTTTCCTAGGTAGCTTCTTCAGCAGTAAAGTGCTTCCACTGCACCTTTACTCTTGCCACCGTTCTGCTTCTCAATTCAATTTCTTCCCGCTCCAATATTTGAAGCGATTCTGGAAGAAACTCCCCTTCTAGTTCCACCTGTACAATATTCCAATCAACTAGGTGAGAAGCATCATGCACATGTATTTTTAATAATGAAACATGAAATACATCATGAACTCTAACATGGGGTGGTAAGGCCAGCTGGTAAGCCACTGGTCCCACCCTTTCTAAAATTTCAAAAGGACCACAATATCTAGGAGCCAGTTTTTCACAACTTCCAGCATAAAGTGTGCTCTTTTTGGGTTTAATTTGAAAATACACATGCTCCCCCACTTTAAATTCTCAGTGCACTCTCTTCTTATCAGCATAATTCTTCTGGCGATCTTGTGCTGTCTTGATGTTTCTTTGTATCTGTTTAAAAATTATTTCCATCTCTTGTAAACCATCTGGTCCCAACATTAGTTTATCTTCTGGATGACTCCAGCTCAAAGGAGTACGACACTTCCTTCCATACGGTGCCTCAAACGGACTCATTTTGATGGAGGATTGGTAGCTGTTATTATAGGAAAATTCAGCTAAATGTAAGTAATCTTCCCACTTTGAGGGTCTATCCATCACATATATTCTCAGCATGTCCTCCAAAATTTGATTATTTCTTTCCGTTTGACCATCGGTCTGAGGGTGGTAAGCAGTGCTAAAATTCAATTTAGTGCCCATACCTCCAAATAGCCCTTTCCAAAAGGCTACTGTAAACTTAGCATCTCTATCAGAAACAATCACCTTCGGAACCCCATGGAGCCTTACTACCTCCTTCAGGAACATGTTTGCTACTTGATCTGTCCCAAAGGTAGATTTCACTGGTATAAAGTGAGCAGCTTTTGTTAGAGTATCTACTACTACCATTACAGAATAATGCTGGTATTTGGTTTTGGGTAACCCTGTTATAGAATCCATGGAAACTGTGTCGCATTTCCATTCTGCAATTGGTAAAGGGTTTAAAAGTCTCGCAGGATGCTGATGTTCAACTTTGACTAGTTGACATTCCATGCATCTACTTAAATATTCTGCTACATCTCTCTTCATTCCTGGCCAGAACAATTTCTTTTTCAGGGCTGTTAACATTTTATGATATCCTGGATGTCCTGCATATGGTTGTTTGTGGTACTCATCCAAAATTTCCCTTTTTGAAGACTCTACATTGGGAATATACAATCTGTTTTTATAACAGATCAGCCCTTTTCGATTTTGAGTGAAATCAGTCTTCTCCTTTTTCTGCAATTTCACCAGAAGTGTTTCATAATTTGGGTCTTGATTTGCTGCCTTCTTCACCAAATCTTCTACATCGATCTGAGCACTACTTCCAATGTTATTGATATTCTGACAAGCATTTCTGCTCAATGCAATCAGCAACTTTATTTTCTTTCCATCTAATATGTTTTATATCCATATCAAATTCACTTAAAAAGGACAGCCATCTAGCTTGTCTGGCATTCAAATCAGTTTGGGAAAAGAAATATTTGAGACTAATATGATCAGTCATCAATGTAAATTTTTTTCCAAGAAGATAGTGTCACCACATTTTCAAAGCATGAATAATAGCAGCTAATTCTAAATCATAGGCACTATAATTATGTTCATGTATCTTCAGTTTCCTAGATTCATAGGCAATAACTGAATTTTCCTGCAAAAGAACTCCTCCCAATCCTTCTCTACATGCATCCGTACATACCACAAATTCTTTATCAGGATCTGCAATCCTCAGTATAGGGGCAGTAGTAAGTTTCAGTTTCAACTGGTCAAAACTGTTTTGGCATTTTTCAGTCCATTCAAACTTGACACCTTTTCTTTGTAATGACGTGATGGGATGTGCTATAGCAGAAAACCTCTCTACAAATCTACGATAATAGCCTGCAATCCCCATGAACGATCTCACTGCTGAAACATCAGTTGGTACCGGCCATTCTTTTATAGCCTTTATCTTTTCATGGTCAACAGCAAGGCCTTTTTCAGAAATAATATGACCCAAATATTGGATCTTATCTTTATAAAACTCACATTTGCTAAACTTGGCATATAGCTGATTTTCCTTTAGAATTTGCAATACTATCCTCAACTGTTATTTATGTTCCTCCTCACTTTTTGAGTAGACTAAGATATCATCTATGAACACAAGGACAAATTTATCCAAGTAATTGTTTAACACACTATTCATTAGGCACATTAATGTGGCAGGGGCATTTGTCAAACCAAAAGGTAGGACTACAAATTCGTAGTGCCCATACCTGGTTCGAAAGGTTGTTTTGCTGATGTCTTCTTCTTTAATTCTAAGCTGGTGATAACCAGTTCTTAAGTCAATTTTCTAAAATACTGAAGCTCCTCTCACTTGATCAAAAAGATCATCAATTCTAGGCAAAGGATATCTATTTTTAATGGTCAACTTATTCAGTTGACGATAATCAATGCACATCTTGAAAGTTCCATCTTTCTTTTTCGCGAACAGCACTGGTGCTCCCCAAGGAGACACACTCGGTCTGATGTACCCTTTATCTAGCAGTTCTTGTAATTGCATTTTCAGTTCCTTAAGTTCAGGAGGACTCATTCGATAAGGTGCTCGGGAGACAGGTGTTGCTCCCGGCACCAGATCGATTGAGAAATAAATCTCTCTGATGGGGGGGAGATGAGGGATTTCCTTTGGAAAAACTTCATTGAATTCTCTTATTACTGGTACAGCATCCAATAATTCCTCTTCAGTTTTATGTTCTGTTTCTTCCACATGCACTGCATAAACCTGGTATCCTTTTCTAGCTGTTCTTTTTAATTGCAGTGCTGAAATTTGTCTTATAGAAATAGGTTTTTGTTTCCCTTTTAGAATAAAAGGTTTTCCTTCCTCATCTACACAATGAAAAGTTTTATCCCAGCATTTAATCAAGGCTTTCTTCTTTTCCAACCAGTCCATTCCGATCAGTAGATCATAAGACCCTAAGGGCAGAATGTTCAAGTTTACTTCTGTTTGAAACTCATTTAATTTGATTGATGTTCAGGGCAGTTTATGTGTTACCTTTCTCTTAGTTCCAATTGCAAGTTGTACCAACCATGACTGTTGAAATTTTTCAGTTTTTAAGTTACATTTTTCTACAATATTTGGACTAATGTAACTCAAAGAAGCACCTCGATCAATCAGAACAGTAACAGATAGGTTAGAAATCTTACCCTCCATTTCCACCATGGTTGCTTGATGTTCTGCTTGCCGATTTTCTAGGGCTGCACTGATAGTTGGTATATTTTTGGCTATATCATTTACTGTTGTCACTTCTCGATCTCTCATGAGCATATGAATGTTTCGATGAGGACAGTCCCTCAAAAGATGGGGTTATCCACAGCCCCAACATTTCAAGGGCTCCTTCATTCTGACTGTCCCCTCCTTTTTACTGTCTCCATCTATTTGTTTTGAAGCCACTTGGGACTGAGCAGTTTGACTTTCTTTAGGTTTATTAAACTTTTTCCGCTCGTGATCTCTGCCAAATTTTTTCAAATAGGCTGGTTTCTGTTTCCTCCCTTTGAACTCATTCTTATTCACCCAGATTTTTCCTTGTTCAGTTTTTCCTTTGAACTGTTGGTAACATTATCTGGCTTTTCTAACAGCTTCGTCCATTTTTTTTGGGTTATAAAATTCAATTTTATCTTTCTAAACAGTAGGCAAACAATTCAGAAACCTCTGTACCTTTGCCTTCTCCTCCCTTATGTAGGGTACATATCTTAGTAGATTTGTAAACTTAGTAACAAACTCATCAATAGTGAGTTGTCCCAGTCTAAGTTCATGGAATTCCTTTGCTTTGTCATCATAGTAACGTTCATTTAGGTAGCGGTACTTGAACTTAACCTGGAAATCTTCCCAAGTGACTGTCTTTTCATCGATGGCATGCACCATTTTCGTCTCCTCCCACCACAAGGTAGCCTTGCCTTGTAGCTGGTAAACATCTAATCTAGCCTTCGGATTGCTATCATATTCATAAACTTGGAAATACTTGATCATGTTCAATAAACAAGCTTCCGCATCTTCCTCCTTCTCCCCATCATAGGAGGGAGGATTGATTTTTCGGAATTCCCCCTGTAATTCCTTTTTCTGTTTGTATTGATGCCTTACTGCATCCTCATCTTCAAACTCATCAGTTTTCCTCTTTCCGGAACCTTCGCCTTCTTGGCTGTTCCGCGAAGTTAATTCCCTGATGAGCTTTTCCTACTCCTCACTGGCTAACGAAAATCTGTCATTCTGGCTTTTTATCTCAGCCAACTCTTGTTGCAATTCCCGCAACATAGCCATCATGGGCGCATTTGGATCTGGTGCATTATCCTCATCACGCAGATCAACATAAATTTCGCCACTTTCTTCCATTTCAGCACCACTGTACACACTCAACACAGATCAGTGAAATTTTTTTTTTTTTTTTTTTTTTTTTTTCCACAGAAATAAATTTATTCAGTGAATACTAGCAACAGTGAGCACAATGTCACCAACCCAGTTTTATAACGTGGGCTCTGATACCATTTTTCACACCTCCCATTTTACCTCCAAAAAAAAAAATATTTTATTCAGCTAGTTCAGTGAATCCTAGCAAGGGGTTTTGCTTATTCCTTTACAAATGTGATCGGTTCAAGATCGATTTTGATTTATTTCCCATGTGTCAACTTTGTTCCACTATACATAATAAAATGGATCTGAAACCCATATGCCATTTAAATAACTTGTACTCTTCATCACTATAATTACCATAACAAGGATATATATGTTTATAACAATTATAAACATATGTTATAGATTTATAACAATTATAGCAATGATAAACAATTATAAGGAATGGGTTATATAATTATGTATTTTTATCCACTTCATAAGTCCCACTCTTGTTGTACTTATTTGACATATTTGTAGGTCATGGAGGGACGTAGATGGAATTTATTTGGTTTCACACCTTTGCCACGAGTTTAATTATACATATAACTCTATGAAATGGCGTAGGCTTCTGTCTTTATGATTCCACGTATTCCAAGCTTTCACTGATGGACAACATATAAGTCATGATGGAACGGACTTGACCTATGGTGATATTTCGGTGTACATGTTAATCAAGTCGATTTAATTGTTCCCCCGTCTTTATTTCGACTTCACACCAATTCCATTGACTTGGCGGCCACGTAATATGAGCTTGTTGTTTGACGCGTCGTATGGTTGAATGGGGACGGAAAATCAGTCTCCCACGTAAGCTCATAGATAGTGTTTGTTTCATTTTTGGTTTCGCCAAATAGGAAGTAACAAGTCTCTGCCCATTTTTGGTCACGTGGATTCGTTCCACGACAGTCCAGGCTCTTCCCATCACCTTACCTGGTCGACTACGCTCCTTCTATAACCCCGCCAGCTCAATCGAAATTTAATGGCATTAATCGTTGAGTTGGATTTTAAATGCCGGTTGTACCTCGCTTATTAATACCTCGATCCGTGGCTCCTTCCCTCCGATATCGCCAGTTGGACGGCGTCGATTCATTGTGACTTTAGGGTTTTTTGTAAATCAAATTCCAATATAATCTCACATAAGACTTTGTTCAGGGTTCTTTTTGTTTTCTTCCTGTGCGTCAGTGTTATTCATGACAGAGCGATCCTTTTGATGCCCTAGCTCCACACCGAGCTCGGTTACCTCCTGGGCGTATCTCCAGACTATCCTGATGATTCAGGTATGAAACTTACTGTTAAATCAAGGCTTCCTTCTACGAATTTAATTGTACGCTCCTTTCGTTGAGCCCTTAGAGCGATTGTTGATTTTAGATGTATCATGTGTCGTTAATGGTTACAGGTGATTTTCATCCACCCAATTAATACGATTTCATCACGTCTCATATATTTTTGTGTTAGGTTGCAGGGATTTTTTGGTTTGCCTCTCATGTGTTAGAGGGTGCGTATTGAATTTATTCATTGGCATTTTCGTATGCGAATTCTCCAGAGCTCGTTCTGACCGAATGCACTTGTGTTTGGGAGTTATCCTCCATCTGAAACACATCAATGGTTTCTCGGGGTTTAAAACTCTGAAGATGGCACGACACTCTAGTTCATTCCCATCTTGACCTATGTAGGTCGAGTTCCTACAAATTGGGTAAGGCACTTTTTGTTGTTTGATTTTGAGCATCTATTTTCGTTATTTATTTATTGCTAACAATTTTCCTCTCTCCTGTGTAAGCGTATAGGCTCTGGATGGGTTTCAACCTCTACTTCACCAAGTACTATCATTTTCTCAGACCTCCTTTTTGTTTTAACGCACTTTCATCCTATTGAGCTCGTTTAGTAGGGGATTTAACTTGGGTCGTTGACTTGCGCAGGTAATGTAAGCCTTGCGTCTTGGACTCTTACATTACCAGAGAGAGTAATGGCGGCCTTGACGTTAACGTTGGCTTCGTTTTCCCCACTTGCAGGTCGGTATTCACCGCACACTGGTTGAAGGGAATCCATGTAGCTGTGTAGTGCTCGTTAGACAGCTTAAAGTTTTTATTTATGAGTTGTATAATCTGGACAATTCCATTGTTAAGACTTGACTTGAACAATTAATTATGGCTACTCCAGTGGAATTTTGAGACAGTCCTCAAGCCACTAGGATTTATACTCGTTTCGATTTTCTTGTATATTGATATGTATACTTTGGTCAAAATGCTAATCTCATAGATTTATATCAATTTGCCTCGTTCAGCTCATGTTTTCGTTTATGAACCGCGAGAAAGTTAATGTACTATTTTCTCTTCATATTGAAATTCGGTTACATATATTCTTATTCCTCAGAGTTATTATTGTTTTCAATAATGGTTTATTCTGTCTGTCCTTCTTGTATTTGTGAAGGCTTTTTGCCTGGTGTAAAACATTCTCATACTGTACTAGTGTATAGTTTTACTAGTTGCAGTAGCTAAATCTCTTTTAATACTTCTTGAAAATAGTCCAAGATATCATCATTTCTATTTTATACCCTTCTTATAAATGTGCACCTGATATTTGTCAAATTAATCTACAGGCAGTGTATAATTATGTATTTCGCTTTTCATGTTTAACAGACATATGTATGTATGATCTGTTGTTTTACCTCCTTGACTTGGGTGCATATAATGGACTAGGGTACATATACTTCAAGATACTATACTGTACCTATATTATAATATACTATGCTGTATATACACTTCACTATACTATGTTGTGGTACATATACATGTTGTTCATTTTCATAACTATCCTTTTCTCTTTTCACTTTCTGGTTTCAAATGTTAAGATGGTTCCAGAATATACTATCAATGCATAGTTTCTTGCCATACAGTGGTTGTTTTCTTTTGCTAAAGTGTGGGCTTCTTGCATGCAATATAAATTTACCATTGATCTTCTGATTATATATGAATTATGTGCTGACAATAGGATCAGTTGATACAGTACCTACTTTCATTTCTTAATAGACATTGAAAATTTACAATTTCCCTTCTGCTATTTCCAAGTTTAGTACTGACAACTCAGATTTCTTTCTATCTTATATTTATACATGTTAAAATCATGCTATTAAATAGAAGCAGATTAAAACCAATTTATAGAATTCTTCTGTGAAGGAATAGGTATCCATAGATTTAAACCAACACTGGTTTAAAGATTCTGTTGGATTCTCCTCCACAGATTTTAGTTCTACAACTATGCAGAATTTCAAGGGTGTATTCCTTATGATGGATTCTGTTAAATGTAGAAATTATACTCTAATATAAAATTAACTTTTATATGTAGCCAATTCATACTGTATGAAGTAAACACACCAATAAATTTAAAGACATACCACTCATGCAATTGACCAACCTCCCAACCTTAGAGTTCTTCTGTCTCCCAGAACTCACCCCCGAGCTGAGATCATCTCCTTGACATAGATCAACCTCTAATCTATGCAAGATCAGCTTATTTAAGCTATTGTTCCCCAAAGCATGTTTCTAATTCTACGTCCAGAATCTCAGGATGCTTTTATTCCTGTTTGCCTAGGCTTCCCAATTTAGGGACACTTTAAAGCTGTTTTATGCTTTTCCTTAGCTTTTCGAGCTTTTTCACCTCTTCCCAACTACTTTCCTCATCATTGGGGAAATTTAGATTCTTCCTCAAAAATCTAAATTAGAATAATTTCTTTCAAGGATTTTTTTGAAAGATTCTGGGGATTAGTTGGCTTATCCATCCTCATGGATTTAGCAAGTGATCTCATAATTCTCATTTTGGTCAGTCTGCACACAATCATTTTATTCATTTCCTCCAATTAAATATTTAATTACATTCACAAAATACTTATCCTTTGGGGTCCACTCCCCTTAGGATTAAAGTTCAAATGTCTAGCTTTGAAATTCAAACACATAAATTGGGGGTGTTACATCTCAAGCTTGCTCTAAGACTTCTTATAGAATGGAATACATTTATTCTACTTGTATGTTTGGTACTTCCCAACACTTCATTTATACCTCCACCCGATTTTCATAACTTCTATAACCACTAGGTAGGTACTTGCAACTTGGATGTAGTTTTTCTTATTTAGTAAAATATTTTCCAAGACTTTAAAAAGTTTTATAATTTCTTGAAAGTTGTATAATTTATAATTTATAAAGTTTCAAGGTTCATTTTTTTAGAGTCTAGTTCTTTAAAGGGTGTTAGCTCAATGGAGGAGCACCTGATTTACAAGCTGGACGATGGTGGTTTGATTCCATTGTGCCTTGATATTCATATTGAATGGTGACAAAGGCTCTTTTGACCATTAGAAATGAGCTTATGGTGACATTTTTTGACCCTCACCAACATATGAAATGACGAGGGTCAACGACCACCACCATATATATGCATCAATAGTGATGGCCATGAAATATCCATCACCATAAATCATTGTTGTTTAATGAAATGATGATAGTCACTATCCACCATTATAATCATTATTCATGATGGGCCTTGAATGTCACCACAACTTCTATACTTTTGGTGACACCACCTTTGGTGACGTTTAGTTTTTTGGTGACGGAGGCTAAGGTCCGTCACCATTTCTCATATAAAATTGTGACGGTCCCTATACATCATTATAAATCATTATTGGTGATGGACCTTGAATTTCACCACATAACCTATACTTTTGGCGACCCCACCTTTGGTGATGTTCAGTTTTTGGTGACGGAGGCTCTTTTGACCATCACCAATGAGCTTATAGTGACATTTTTAGACCCTCACCAATGTCATTTTTTCTTGTAGTTTCAATTGAAAGATGCAGAGTATTTTACTAAATTGGACTGAAGGAGTGGTTACCATCAAAATATAATTGCTGAAGGTGACATTTGGAAGATAGCATTGAAGACAAAAAAAGGTTTGTTTGAATGGATTGTTATGCCTTTTGGTTTATGTAATTCTCCTACTTCCTTCATGCGTGTGATGAGTGATGTGTTGAGGCAATTTCTTGATGCATTTTTCATAGTATACTTAAATTATATCTTGATTTTCAGTAAATATCTTGATGAAAATTTCATTCATGTAAGAAAAGTACTTAATCTCTTAAGGAAAGAACAGTTTTTTTTGAAGATGTAAAAATGTGAGTTTGGTAAAAATTATTTGGTGTATTTGGGGCATATTGTTGGAGGAGGTGAGCTAAGGATAGACCCCTCTAAGGTTGAGGTCATTGTGAATTGGCCAACGCCCAAGAAAATTACTGAGGTAAGAAGCTTTGTGGGAGAAGCGCAATATTGGAGGAAGTTTATTTCCAACTTCTTTTCTATCGCAACTCCACTACATGCATTTCCTAGTGTGAAAATGGTCATGCAATGGGGAGGAAAGAAGAAAAAGAATTTGATGCTTTGAAAGATAAGATCAGTTCAACCCCAGTACTTACGCTACCAGACTTGAGACAACCCTTTGAGATTCAAACTGATTCAAATGACTATGCCATCGGCACAGTCCTTATGCAACATGGTAAGCCCATTTCATTTCATTCAGAAAATTTAAATTGTGTAGTGATTAACTATAATAATTTTGACAAGGATCTTTATGCACTGGTTCAAAGTGTGAAAAACTAGAAACACTACTTGATGGGAAAGGAAACCATCATACACACCGACCACCAACCATTGGAATACTTGCAATCACAAACTAAATTGTAATAGTTAAGGCACTTTCGATGGATGGTTTTCCTTCAAAAATTCCACTTGGTCATCAGGTATAAGAAATTTATATACAACAAGGTTGTCGATATGCTTTCTAGGCCAATTGTTAGTGCAACTACTTTAATAAAGCATAATTTTTTTTTGCATGAAAGTTATTTTGAGCAATATGAATTTGATAATGACTTTCAGGATGTTTATGCAAACTTGAGTCAAGGAAAACAACTAGAGGAATTGGATTACCATGTACATAATAACTTGTTGTATCATTTGTGAAAGCTTTGTATTCCATAGAGCTAGAGAGTGAATGTCATAAGGGAAGAACAAACTTCTCTCATTTCTAGATCTTTCAGTGTAAGAAAAATAGTGTCACATCTTTACAGATATTGTTATTGGCCTCATATGCTTGAAAGTGTGTCATGTTTCATTAAAATTTGTACATTGTGTGAATTCAATAAGCCTAGAAATATGGATTTATGATTTTACACACCACTTCCCGTACCTTCCCGTCCATGGGAGAGTATTTGTATGGATTATGTAGGAGGTATTCCATTTCCAAAAGGAGGTCTAGATTGTTTTTATGTAGTTGTGAATAGGTTCAACAAGATTTTTATATTGATGCCATGTAAAAAGAAAATCACAGCTGAAAGAACAACTCAATTATTCTTTCATCGTGTTTGGGTTCATTTTCGATTGCACACATCCATTGTTAGTGATTAAGATTCTCAATTTGTTGGGAATTTTTGGTCAATTTTGTCGGACTTGATGGATATCGAGTTGAAAAAGAGTACAACCTTTCATCCAAAAGCATCTGGTCAAACCGAAGTGGTCAGTCGAATATTCATACATCTTCTTCTAGGATATTGCAACAAGCATCCTAAGTTGTGGGATGAAAACTTGCACTACATTCAACATGCTTACAATCGTGCAAAAAACTCTTCTACATAAACATCGCCACTTGAGGCATGTCTTGGATACTTTTCTAAATCATCATTAGATTTCACTTTTAGGAATGATGTTCCTATTTATGGACATAGCGACATATAAAAAGCCAAGAAGTTCAGAGAAAAAATCCAATTGATACATCAAACAATTCAAGATCAGCTTGAAAAGAGCCAATGCAAGTACAAAGCACGACACAAAAAGCGTTGTGTAGATCACAAGTTCCAAGATGGTGACAATTTTTTTCTTCACATTAGAAAAGAGATACTTCAAGGGCAAGGTTAAAAATTGAAACTAATCCGTTATGGTCCCTTCAAATTTTGGAAAAGATTGGTGAAAATGCCTTCATGTTAGATTTTCCTTTAGACATGTAAATTTACTCTGTCGTTAACGTTGAGAACTTAAGGTTATATGAACCTCCATTTATTGAAGGTCAAGGAGAAAATTTTTAGATTCCTTCTATTGAGAATTTTTCTCTAGAATACATTGATGAGCTTCAGTAAAATACCATTCTTGATAGAAGAGCAAGGACATCAAAACAAGGCAGTGTATACTACCTTCATGTGGGGCTCAAAGGCATAAATCCAAGCAAGGCCAAATGGATTGAGATTGGAAAGGTGAGGGAACTGTAACTTCATCTGATAAACAACTGAAAGTGATATTTTGGGGTCCAAAATCTTATGGTGGGGAGGAGTGATCATGTGATCAAAATCATGCTCAAAGATTAAATTTTCAGAATGGTGTGGAACTAGAATGACTGCATATATCCCATCATTCTAAATCTAACACAAATCGTTTCGCAGAAAATCGACATTGTATGCTCCCATAAATGAATTTTTTTCACTTTGTTAAACAGGAAATATTTTGAAAAAAAGGTACAGGGACAATCCATTCAGTAGTCGTTACTGCTGACTGGGCATTCCCATGTGCCAAGCTGACTAGGGAAATGGATTTTCTCTGGAAAATGACATTGTTCCAAGTGGAACTTCCTCGTTGGTTTGTAATGGCACAATTTTATTTGTTTTATGGAGGTTAATCACAGGCTGCCACATGGCAGCCCAAGGGCCACCAAAATTAGGTAAAGGTCCAAGTGGAGTGGGCAAGGGTTGAACCTGCAACCTGCAACCATCCAACACAATTTGTTACCATTGTGCCATTACAATGAGTCTTAATAGGCTATGGATTTCAAATGCTTTTTCTTTGACTTTGTTTCCACCATGGGGGGAGGGTGCTAGGGTCTAGCCCCAGCCCTTGTCACCACATGGGGGCAGGATTGTGGGAGGCTAGCCATGTGCACCCCCCACCCCACCACCCCACACCCCCACTACCACTAACTATTAGCATATAAATGTCGACGGCCATGTGGCCACCAAGCCAAAGACCGAAGTATGTCAAGCCACACAATGTGTGTATATATATATATATATACACATTGTGTGGCTTGACATACTGCGGTCTTTGGCTTGGTGGCCACATGGCCGTCGACATTTATATGCTAACATTTAGTGGTAGTGGGGGTGTGGGGTATATTATTTAACCATATAATAGGGTTTGGAATTCAGCATTAAGGCATTAGAGGAAAAATTAATGTGTCAAAAAAATTTCCTGGAATTTTGGAAATTTGGCACTCAGTTAGCAGATTTGGGGGAAAGATGGTGGGATGGTGCCGAATTTGGAGGAAATTGTGGAGCAGTTAGTAAAAAAACTTGGGGAATCCATAACTAATTCAATTTTTGACCAAATTCAAAGCAGAAAGAGGCCACACAAGCAGTCTTGGGCATTCAGGAGCTAATGGAACAATTTTCAGAGTTTTTTGAGAATTTTAAACATGTGTAATCACACTTTTTATGATAATAGAAGAGGCCCAAGCCATTGGAAGATGGACCAAGGAAACACAACCCAAGTGGGTTGAACTCCTTCATCATGTGTTGTTGTGTTACTATTTATGGTGATGTTCATGTATGTTAGATACTCATGTTTAGTATTTTGTTTATGTTGATTTTATCAATAAATTCAAGCACTTTGTTTATATTATAAATTGGAATTTAGCACAAAAAACACTAATTTTCCCATTCAGATCACTAAAAATCAAAAGCACGATCATATTCTGGTGAAAAGGTACAACAAAAAAATAAGAAGAAACCATTTTTTTATCTTACTAGGGTAACCAATTTCGCTGGTGCAAGGTTCCACAATGAAACTAGTCAGGAGAAGAGGAGAAAATGCAGTCGCCAGGGTGGTTAAACTTAAATTCCTTGGAGAAATCTGAGCCACTTGATTTAAACCCTAACATTAAATGATGAAGATCTAAAAATGTGTCACCACATACATAAATGATAAAAATAGTGACAGTTAGTTTTTAGAGAATTATGTGTAGTAAATAGGAATAATTAAACCCCAGGCGGTATAATTTTCATTCTCATAACCTTAGAAATTGATGATGTTTAATGCGAGATGTCATTTGACACCACCACATATTGATTGTAAGGTACCAAGTCACATTAACCAATGTTAAATTTATATATTGTGATGTCAGAAATATAATTTGTATCAGTTAGTACAACAGCTGCACCATGAATCGATAAAGTATAGTAAGTTGATGAGGATGTAGTAAAAGATATAAAATAAATAATTCGGTGAATATATGTTACAAGTGGTATTAGAGCACATGTTACAATATTGTGACCTATTTGGGAAATTGATTAAAAAATGTGTGTATGTTGTGATCACAGAGAGGAAGCATAATGAGGTATGGTGTTGGAAGTACACTGCCAGTAATACCATCTATCGACTCTGGGTCCATACCTATACTAGGGGTTAACCCAGAAATATGGATTTAGTTGGAAAGAAGCCAACAAAAAATACTTCAATGATATTCGAAATAATTCAACAGTTAAGGACATGAAGTGCTAGTTTGCGGTAAGATAATGAGAGATTAATGTGAGATCAAGAGAAAACACTAAAAAAGAATTATGATCGCCACAATCACAGAAAATCTGCACCAAGCTTTTGTAATGAGGATAGGGACAAGAAAAAAGGAATAGAGGTGAGAATTCACTTGAAGGAAATCACACTCAATGGATGGAAGAGGATAAGGGTGGTAATGAGGAAGAATCAGAAAATGTGTTAGACCATCGAAGGAATAATAAAAAAAATATAGATTTAAAATGGGAATTAAAAAGATTAAATACCAAATTTAGACAAAGAAGTGGAGGAGTCCGTAGAGGAATGGTTGATTAATATTAATAAATACTTTAAAATCTATGAATACAATGATAACCTGAAGGAAAAACTAGTCATTTATCAACTGCAAGGTAAGGCTACATTACGGTGGGAATAAGTTAAGGTTGTTCATAATGTTAATGAGAAAGTAGTGACATAGGGCGAGTTTCAAAAATAATTTAATGAAAAATATTAAACTGACTGAGTCTGTGATGATAAGGAGAAGGAATTCCATGATGTTCAGCTGGGAAAACACTCTATGCATAAGTTCGTGACCAAGTTCACATCCCTGTTGAGGTATATACCCTATATTCGAGAGGAAAATCCAAAGTACAACATTTCATCATAATCCAATGAGCATTCTTAAAAGAATGTTTGGAATTTGATAACCCTAAAATAATGGATGAGGAAATCAAGAAATCGTGAATATGGTATGAGTAGATGAAACATAAGGGAGAGGAAAGAAATGGTTGGGTAGGTAAGAAAGAAAAAAAAAATCCAGAATATGAAAAGTATGAAAAGTGGTCATGCGATAAATTTTCAGAAAAAACAGCACAATAAAATTCCTGGAAGGAATCAACAAAAATTTAAAGTGAAAAATGAATCTAAATAAGTGGAGGTTTCTAGTAAACCAAATTTTAACCAATCGTGGAAAGCTACTTTGCAGTGTTAGGGATGTGGGGAGCCTCATTATTACAAAAAATGCACTCATCGCACCATAATGGAACCTATTTCCAATATTAAAGAGGCTTTCACTATTTGTGAAGTGCTTAGGAGAATACCTAAGATTAACACTACATTGGATTATCATCAATTTGAATACCATCCTACTATGATTGATTTTGAAGGTAGGATGAAAAATCATGTTATATCCATTTTGATAGATCCAAGAGCCATTTTAAGTTATGCCTGTCCTAAATTTTTTGAAGTATGTCACTTACAAACTGGTAAATTTAAAAATCCCTCATTAGTGCAGCTGGCCAGTGGGGCAAAACGAAGGGTGACATCCAAAGCAAATGACTTCCCTATTGAAATAGCAGGTTAGTTAATAGGCTAGATCCTAACGCATTACCTATGGGATATTAAAAAGCTACATGAACACCAATTGTATGCTAAGTACAATAAATCTGACTTATACAAGGACCAAGTATAGTACTTAGGCCATATAATTTATGCTGAGGAAATAACTGTCAATCTAGAGAAAATCAAAACTATTATAGGATGGCATGTACTTATCAGTGTTGCCGAAATCTAATATTTTATGGGTTTAGCCAGATAATATCATTGTTTCATTGAAGGATTTTCTAGAATAGGTTACCATATTACCTCCTTGCAGAAGAAAGGAAAGGATTTTCAGTAGAATTTTGATTTTGAATGTACTTTTGAATCATTGAGAAATTTATTAATTATAACTCCAGTACTAAAAATTGCAGACCCGAAAAAGGAATTCATCGTTTGCACTGATACATGTCAAGAAGGAGTAGGAGGAGTATTGATGCAAGAAGGAAAGGTAATTACCTATGAATCTTGAAAATTTAAAGAACATGAATAGATATATTCTTCTTATGACATAGAATTAATTGTGGTAATGCATGCCCTGAAGGTATGGAGGCACTACGCATTGGGTAAAAATATTGTGTTAATGATTAACCATAATAGCTTAACCATATTCTTTAAGCAACCTAGCCTTAATGCATGAAAAGCAAGATGGAAAACCTTCTTAAGTGAATTCAATTTTGACATCAAGCATTTAAAAGGAAAGGAAAATCGTGTAGTAGATGTGTTAAGTAGAAATTCACATTACATATACAAAAAATTCATGTAGTCAAATGAATTTTAATTTTGTAGATGTAGTCAAGGAAGCAGAGAATAACAACCCAAAATACTTAATTTTATGCTAGAAAACCAAGAAATTAAAGAGTTCCAGAAAATAAACTGATTATGGATTCAATATAGATATTTTTTTAACTTTTAAGGCAATGATTGACATCCCCAATCATAAATCTATTAGATAGCTAATATTGGATGAGTTTCATAAGTAACCTTATGCATACCATCCAGGTTATCAGAATTTATTTACTTTTGTTAATATGTGTGTGTGTGTGTGTGTGTGTGTGTGTGTGTGTGTGTGTGTGTGTGTGTCACGGTATGATTAAACAAATCATCGAGTATTTGGCCCAATCCCTAGATTGCCAACATGTTAAAATGGAGCATCAACACTTGGCTGGATTGCTTCATCCACTACCCATCCCAGAATGGAAATGGGATGTAACTACAATAGAATTTATAACTAGTTTACCAAAAAATAAGAAACATAATGAATCAATTATGGTAATAGTGGATAAGTTAATTAAATTGGCCCATTTAATTCCTATTCAATCTACATATAAAAATGTGAAAATAGCAGATATATTTATGAAAGAAATATTTATATTACATGGAATTCCAAATTCATGATCTCTAATAGAGATGTGAGGTTCACATATGTATTTTGGAAGACTCTCTTCACTTTCTTGGGTATTTAGGCTCAATATGGCACAACATATCACCTGTGGACTGATGGACAGGCTGAGAGAGTAAATCAAGTGCCAGAAGATATGCTAAGAATGTATGTTATACAACAACCAAGTAAATGGAAAGAGTGACTTCAATTGGTGGAATTCACCTACAATAATTGTTATCACGAGTCATTGAAAATGATCCCTTTTGAAGTCCTTTACAAAAGAAGGTGTGATACATGTATTAAACGGAATAGTCTACAAAATAAGCTAATGTTGGAACCAGATATGCTAGAAGAAATCATAGCTCACTGTGAAGAAGGTCTGACAGAATTTAAAAGTTTCCCAAGACAGGTAGAAAGATGATGTGAATAGGAAAAATACTTATAGGGAATTTCAAGTGGGAATCATGTATATGTTTGAGTAAAGCCAAAAAAGATAACCCTACAAAGGAAGGGATGCACGAAATTGGCCCCTCAATATTGTGGACCCTTCTAAATATTAGAAAGAGCTAGACCAATTGGATACTAACTTGAATTATGTAGGCACATGTGATTTCATAATGTGTTTCACATATCCTTGTTAAATATATATGAATATGACTCTAAAAATGTTATCAACTGGCAGGAAGTTCAAGTAAAGAACTAGTAAATAAATTCTTTTAAATCAATACAATTGGTTATCATGTATTTATAAACTAATAAAAAATTATGATTTGCAAATAGGTACAGATGGATAGATAGTTACTGGTAGAGCCTCTACGTATTCTCGATTAGACAGAAATAATGTGTAACAACCCTGGTGAAAATTAAATGTAAATAAAGTTAATAAAGGTAAAATAATAACCACGACTATGGGACACTTATTCCATGTTTAATTTTTGGAAAAACATCCTAGTGTGGGTGTTCATTTCGGTTATTATGGATTAGAAAATTGGCAAAGGAAATGGAAAATTATTTCGAGAGGAAAAGTATCATTAATTGGCATTTTATTTATGAAAAAGTGAGAAATAGGAGAAAAGGAAGGTGAAAGGTCACAGGTTGCGTGTGAGGTGAAAAATGAAAGAAAATAATGTAAAAATTAAGAAAAAAAAAGGCAACATTAATAAAAATGCTTCTTATACTCTTGGACATGTTAGACTCCTATACCAATAGGTGTCATATTTCATGATTGTCTTATTGAACTATGGAATATGTTCAAACCTTTTCTTGAGCAAAGGTGTTCCATATTCTTAAAAAACCAAAAAAAAAAATCAAAAAATTTAAAAAATGTAAAGAGGGTATACCCTAAAAGAAAGATCAAAGGGTAAAAAGAATAAAATGGTCAAAAAAGAGAAAGAAATGAACCCCAAGCAAAAATAGACCAAGGAAAGTGAGCAAATCCAAATGCCACTACTATTTCATTTTTTGTAATAAAGCAATTGTGTGCAGCTTGTCAAACCTTTGCCACAATTCATGAATAGTCAAATAGTTTAAACTTGACTTATTCATATTTCAATTCCATGTTGTAGATTAGAGAATAAATATCTGACCAAACAGTTTAATCTTGGCAGATAAGTAGATAGGTAGAGTGAATAAAAGGTGCTCAAAAGTTCAATCTGAGCCCTTGGATGTAATAAGGGTAGAAATAGATAGATTTATCATGTAAAAAGAAAAGATTGATAAGGGTTTTCAAGTCTAAATGCACCCTAATAAAGAAGAGAAAATGGTAGTGTCAAGTAGATAGGGTAGGTAGATGGTGTTGCAAAGTGTTATCTGATGAATGATGCTGCTACATGTTTTTGATCCTTTACTTTCATCACAAATACTAAAGCAGGAAATACACTGGAAAATCATAGCAAGCAAAGTCAAACTCATTAACTTCCCTCATCACTTTCCCCTCAAAAGTTTTACTAATTTCCCCCAAAATACTAAGGTATTTGGAGATCAAAAGGGCTCAAGGCATTTCCTTGACTTTTGGAGGGACCGGACCCTCGGCCTAATGATCAAAAAGACCTAAGTACTTGAGATAATTCATCATTATAATTATTCACCTTTAGCCTTGTCCTAAGTAAAATCCTATTTTACTTAGGAAAATCATGCAAAATTCCATAAAAAATCCCTCAAAATAACTTACTATTCTAAGTTCAAGTGTTGAAGATGAGATATTGCAATTTACTTCAAAAATTATCACTTTCTTAGATGTGCAAAGTGTTTTGAGTTCCCTTGTCCCTTTGTCATATTTACATTTAACTCTATTTACTAAATCCCTAGTGAAATGCCCTATCCTAAGTATATAACTCCTTTTTTATAAATACCCCAAAAACCCCTCTATTATAAAGTTTAACCAAAGTAATTATTTCCCCGTGCATTAACATAAAAACCCACTATACGCCCTTTGGTTAAATTTATCATTATACCATAAACCCGCCCCTATGGTAAGTTAATTACATTTGTTAATTAACCATATAATAAAATAAAAACAAACATATATATGAAAAACTTTAAACATATGATTTATATGTTTAATACCAAAAAATAATAAATCTGAAGTTTTATTTTTAAATCAAAACTTCGGAAAATCCCGCGCCAACATGGCTCGTCCACCTGGCATCCCACCCAAAATTTTCATTATAATACCCGCACGCGATATTCTTTACTTCCAACCACGGGATTAATTAGTTATCAGAACTAATTAATAACCTTTCCGCCTATTATATGCCCCCCGGGATGTTTAAATAGAGTTAATTGTGTTTTAAAACCCGCCGGGCCCGCGCACTAAAACCCCACCATCTATTCATCCTTTCCGCCGTCCGATCTCCCACTGTAAGATCCACGGCTAGCGTTCATTCCACTAGCCATCCAACGCCCGAACAATAACCAGCGGGGGATTGGCGGTATTTGACTAGTCACCGTCCACGTGTCAATTACTTTGTGGAATCGCTGCCCTCCCGACTAATACCACCTTCATCCATAAGCGGTGCGGGGATTACCGCTTACCACTTACTGCTTACCGCCCGACCTTGCATACGTCAGCCCGTACATTGATGACGTCACTCCTCGAAAAACTAAAAAACCCTTTAACTTGTAAATAAAGCCAATTTTCGTGTTTTTTCCATTATTTTCGTTATTGAAAACAACAGCGCCTTCTGCTACGATTTTAGAATTTCCACTGAAATTTACTGTGTTATCTGATTTCGCTCCAAGATTCCGCTGCACCTGTGTTCGAGTACACTCCCGCCATCGCCTGATACCTGTTAAAAGCCAATTTTCTTCCAAGAACAGGTATTTATCTTATAGCGCCCCGAATTTCAATAGAAAATATGTTTTCCCTATTTTCCACTGAATTGATAATTAAATCTTATCACTGAGATTACTCTCTGAGATTTAAAACTGTAAATTGTTCCCCAGAACCGGCAATTGTGCCAATTTCATCATTAAAATCGAAAACGCGCCCGGCCTGTGAAGAAAACCCAGAAATTTTCGTTTTGAATCCACAAGAACCAAAATGGAAGCCCCAGCAGCCCTGAATGTGACCCCACAGAATGCCCCTCACAGAGAATTAAAGTATTTACCCTTAGTGGATAGAGATTTTCAGATTAAAGACTTGCATTTTGATGAAAGCCCCCTTCTGAGTTTTTGTCGCTGCAGAGACGATTATTCAAAGGGGCAAGATGTCATTGGACTGTGGGAATCCAATCTCCCAAGGTACCTCATCCCCTCAGTCATTAATTTCCCAGAAACTATCCACTATTTCCATTCAAGCTATGACCCCACTCAAAGAGCTATGATATCCCCTGACCAAAGTGTTTTATTCCCCATTACTCCCCAGGCCATCAATCAAATGCTACACTTTGAACCTGACTAAGAATTGGCACCTCTGTCCATGGAAGATTTGATTGAGAAGTCTAATAAATTGACCCCAGAGAAATTAGAGTCCATTTGCCATAATTTCATGTTGCCTGAACACCAACCTAAGGGACCTCCTCCCTATGGTTTTTATTATTTCATTCAATTGGGAAGACTTATCCTCAATATGATATCTTTTGTCTTGGGCTTCAACACCAGTGAATATGTTGATGAGATAACCTTGGTTTTTCTATCCATTTTTACTCCTGGGCAACCTCCTGAGATTAAATATGACTTTGCCTCCTTCATAGCCAACAAGATCCATGATCAATTCATGAGGCTAGATGATGAAAAAGTTTTTAAATATTCCTCAGTCATCTATCATCTCATTATCTACTATCAATCAGAAAAGTTCCCTTTCCCTGTTCAAAAACTTGATGCCAAGGGAAACCAAAGGTCAGTTATATTTTGGTCTCCCATAATTCATTCTTATGAGTCTCCCTATTCCTATTCTGAGTTTATAGATCTTTTTGTATATCCTGCAACTACATTGTTGAC